>JAQIXJ010000899.1:0-25935 GCA_034700185.1 Phthiracarus laevigatus | reverse complement strand
CATTAAATTCAGCTGCAGTTGAACAAAGTTTTTCAATTTACAAACATATTCTTGACCAAAAAAGAGAAAGTTTGATCGAAGAAAATATTGAGAAACTCTTAATTTTAAAATATAATAACTTATTCTAATGAAATTATGTTTTTTGTATTCCCAAATATAAAAATTCTTGTTCCCAGATAACCACCTATTTCCTTAATTTGTTATAACCAAAATTCCGCCGTCTGATTATGATATATAAAACGATTGATAGTATAAGCATATTTAAAATAATTCATAAAACTTTTTATAGATCAATTTACAACTTATATGCTTTCTTTCGAACTATTTTCTAAATAGATAATAATAAGCATTAATAACTTTTAATTAAAACTGCAATGAATTTGTAATAGACTTTAATTATTAATAAGTCATAATCAGCAACAAGATTTTATGACGTATTATAGTGTGAATTATGGCATAGAATTATGGCTAAAGATGAGTATTCAGACTGAGCCTAAGCCTAAACGGTAGGCTGTAGTCTGTAAGGTTAGAAGCATACATCAGACATGGTCTTTTTGTTTTCCAGTTTTGCCGGAAACTAGCATTAAAAAAGACTAGAATTAAAAGAAAAATGGATTTTATTGATTATAAGAAATGATGTGAAAAGTAACTTATGAAAAATTAAGATTAATTAGCATTTCAATATGAATTATATAAAAAAATATGTAACTACAATGCAACTGTAATTTGCAAATGCAATCGCAAATTCATGACCAAAAGTTGATTGATATTGTTTTTTTCTTGAACTAATTATCACTAAATCACGATGATGTTGATATCGGAGCTGAAGTATTAGTGGTGGTAGAGATAGACGTTGTTACAGAATTGGTTGTCGTTGTTTCGTCGTACGAGTTTCCATTTACTACATAAGCAGTGCCCAAACCATACAAATGGCCGCAATATTTCGCATCATCGATGTTATCTTCGAAAAACATTTCTCGCATTTTAAAAAATGCGGCTCCAGTTAAAAGACTATCACTTCCAGCCTGATGTTGCGGCCCTTTTCTTTCTAACTCTAGTTGTTCTGCCACCTAAATAATCATTTCATTAATTTATAACTTTCTAATAATCAATTTTTTCAAAGAAAATAAACTTCAACTTTTATACTGTAAAAGTATTATCGCTTACTGCCACCTAAGGTTATTTAAAGTGGTCAAAATGTGAAAAATAGCGATTATTCGTTTCTTATCTCCTAATCTTATTCAGTTTTATTTATAGATAAACTGTAAATATGACAGTAACCACAATAGTCATATGTTTCAATACTTAAAATATAAAACGCAAATAAATCTAATAAATAATTCAACGATCATTTTAATTACGTGCTAATTATGATTCACTAGTTTTAAATAATATTTAATATCCAATGTTGAATACTTATATACGAAAAAGTGAGATATGAAACAAACAAATATACCTCTTGTAGGCCTCCTTTCAAATTTTTGCAACTCTTCATTAAATATTTGACGTCATAAATAACTGGGAAATAAATTCTCAATAATTCAAAAAACTGGGATTCTTGCGATGGAAGGTTTTGATCGGTCAATATTTTTAGTAAATATCCGAAATCATATCCACTGTGAAACGATAGCCATTTAACGTTTTCGCACAAAACAATGCCAGAACTCATGAGAAGTTCGGCGAAACAATACGGATCAATACCTTCATCTTCATGCTTCTTAAACTGAATTCCACTATTGGTGAGTAAATCGATGGAATCCTGAGCGAACATGTCTTCGGTTAAATTGAATTTGAAGTTGAATTGCCACGTAGAATAACCGGCCGGAGGTTTACCATCCGAATCTAAAAACGTTAGCCCTAATTGTATGATCTTTAAGAGGTCGACGTTACACCGCAACAACTGGTACTGATAGTCCGATGTGCTCCGAAACTCGCCAATTGGTCGCGCGACTACGCCTGGAAATTCAGTATCCATTGCCACATAATTGTACGTTTGGATTACGTTACGAATCACTTTGAACTCGTCCTCCAAATTAGCTGACCATACGTCACGAATACCACATTCTTCGTTAGACAGCGAGTGATTTGGACTCGAGTTTTGACCGTTCGCTGAATTCGATGAATTGTTGGTCACGTGATGGCCGTTTGATTGAGCACCCATTTGAGGCGCCGATGGCATCACAAACGCTATGTCTTATTGCTAAGCACTAATTGATTATTAATATAGTAACCAAACTATGCATTAAATTAATAAAATTGTATATCATTAATCAAAAACATTACGCCTAAACAAACAAATATACATAAATAATGTTAGAAATAATGTGGTAAAATAAACGTTGGTTAACATACGGTACCACACTATTCAGTAAACACATGCATATGTGCGAGCGTTTGTGTCATGTGTTTTTAGTCATTACCATTAGCTGTTATGTTAATTGCTAGTAAACACTTATATTTATAGCTAAATCATTCAGCAAACTATTCTATACCTTTATTTTCTTAATGTAGTATTTTTTATTTGTTGTTATGAGTACAGAGTTCGCTTTTTCACTAATTTGTTTACTAATATGTAGAAATTTTTTTTTTTGCGCAGTTATCTCACTCCAATCACTAGAATAATTATAATAATTTGACGCGATTTAATTGAGATTTATATTTATATAGATAATTTATTTAAAATTTATATATTTACAAAATCCGGTTTATAGCAAATAATTTGAATTAAAATTTATGTGTTTGAAATAAATTAAAATACTATGCGAATTATATAGTTTTATTGTAAATTTATGAATGAAACGCTTATACGTAAAACCACGTGTTTTATGTTTTTGTACGGTATTTCAAAGTATTGAGAATTGAAATGTCAAAATCAAGCGAAAATCAAAATATTAAAATTGGTGATCGTATACAATATGATATATATATAGGGACTGTCAGGTATATCGGACCTATTGATAACAATACTGGTAAGCTTTACAACCATTTACGGTGAAATCAAGCATTTGATATCATACTGTAACTCACCAAAAATGTTACACGTTTTTCACATTTTCTTTAATTTTTTGTTTCGTTAAATTAAACAATCCGTTTAATTATTCAACACTATTATCTTTAAACTATCGATTGTTAGGCGAATGGGTTGGTATTGAATGGGATGATATAAATAGAGGAAAACATGACGGATGTATTGGTGACAAACGCTATTTCATTACTAAGTATTTTATTTTTTGATCAAAATACCAGTGATGCACAACACTTGAACATATGACGTTCTTGACCATAGATCGTCTATCAACAACTGATTCTAGCTTTTTTCTTTTTTTTCGTTTTTTATGCATATTAGGCCGCCAATTCTGCAAAAGTGCAAATAGTATACTAAACTTATATAAAAGACTTTTATTAGTTCATTTATTTGTACACATATGACGCCTAATATTCATAAAAAAACGAAAAAAGCTAGAATTAGTTATTGATAGACGATCTATGCTCGGGACTGACCGCGAGCGAGCGTAATCTTAACTGAGCATGAGGGCGAGCGATTAGCGTCATTTTATCCGCGCTCAAGCGTGTGCGCATCACTATAATTACTAAAATAAATACTAAGCTTAAAGCCGAGAACGGCGAAATGAAAGTTTTTATAACGTTGATAGTGCTTTATGAAAAAAGCTTTATTGCGTGGCGTTGCCAATTCGTATTGTATTCATTATAAAAACTCAGAGACGTAAAAACTTTCATTTCGGTGATCTCTGGCTTAAAAGCTCCCTTAAGCGATTGGTTTGACTTAAATGTGTGATCACTTGTAGACATGGAAACTCGGGTTCATTCGTTCGGCCACACAAACTACAAACTGGTATCTCTTTTATGGAAGCACTTGAATTGAGATATGCTGATCAATACACGGTCTCTGATGATTTGCTTGCGTTACCACAAAAATCGCAAACCGATCGGTCCATAGAATTGATTGGATTCGATAAAGTATCTCGATTTCAAAGGTTTTTAATATTTTACATTACATGTACTCACTCACCATAAAACATTGAAATTTTTTTATTTGTAGGAATTTTGAGCAACTCGTAGAAATAAATTTATCCCAAATGAAAATAGCGTACTGTGATAATAGTGATACAAATTGCGCCGAAATCCCGAATGCCTTGAAATGTGCGACAACTTTAATATTGTCGAAAAATTTATTTAATTGTTGGTTCGAAATCGCGAAGATTGTAGAAAAAATTCCTTCTTTAAATAACTTAGTATTAAGCTATAATAGATTAGAACTTCCAGATACAAATGACACACAAATATTACTGAACTCTTTCAAAACAGTTAAATCTTTAATAATTGATAACATGGGATATGATTGGAATGATATTGAATATTGCGCATCAGCGATGTGGCCAACCATTGACCGATTAGATTTGTGGGGAAATAATATAACTGTGATAAATGAGCCTCGATTTCCCATTTTCTGTGAAATAAAGTATCTGTCCCTAAACTACAATAATATCGTTTCATGGAATGACATTTGTAAACTGGGAACACTAGCAAAGTTCGTATTATAATCTGATAAATAATTTTGAAGGATTACATTTAAATTTGTTTATTTGCAGTCTGAATACTTTACATATCGCTTATTGTTCGATATCTGAAGTACGATTTGAATGCACCGATTATTCCTCTAAAGTTAGCATTTTTAAAGAATTGCGAACTCTAATGATTAATGACAATAAACTCCAGACGTGGATAGATATTTCTGAGTTGAATAAACTCGAGAAACTTGAAGATTTGTTTATTAAAAACAACCCAGTTTTTAATAATGAAAAATATGATATAAATTTCAATTTAATTTTGGCGAGAATCGGAAATTTAAAGTTTTTAAACAGAGAGCAAGTAAATATATTGTTAATATTTTTTTGTTTGATTTCATGAATCATTATTTACATTTAATTCAGATTACTGATGCGATCAGAAGGGACGCGGAAATATATTATTTGAGAAGATTTTACAGCGAATACTTATCAGTGATACGTAATGTTGACGATCAAAGCCTATCGTTCAATAATTTTATGCGCGTTAATCCTAGATTTAAAACTATGTTATTAAGTAATTCGTTATATTAACAATTCAATCGATAAAATTAAAATAATATTAATTTAATTAATTTCTTAGAGTACGGATCGCCAACTGAATGCGAATTTGACCCTAAAATAGAATTGGAAAAGAAAAAATTTTTAAGTATTATTTAATTCAAACATATTTTACTTATGACTCGACGAATTCATTTTTTATTACTCAGATGTTTCGATTCTAAATCCTAATGACAGCGCCAAAGTAATTAAAAAGAAATTACCAGGTGATTTGATTATATTTTTAATCACAAAATCGATTTGAAATTTTAAATTTCTTTTTAACGTTTAATTTATCAGCTAATATGTCAATAATGAATCTGAAGACAATAATTCGCCGTTTGTTTAATATTGACTTCAATAATGATATAAATCTTATTTGGAAGTCTAAGGTTTGTATGATTGATTTGTTGATTATTCCAAATAATCATCGTTAATATTAATTATTTACGGTATTTCTTTTGTTTCTATTCTAATAGGAATTTGAATGCCCTCTCGATAGAAACGATCAAAATTTGAACTTTTATGCCATAGAGAATGGAGACCTTATTTTGATTAACATTGATTATTAGCGCATAACTTACATTCCTTCATTCAAATGATAACATTTAAACTAAAAAATTGCTTTTATTCTATTGCTTATATAATTTTTGACATTCAGAAATTTAAAAGTTAAAAATAAAACAATTACGATAAAATACGTTAATTGTTATTTTAATTTTTTAGCTCACTTTTTTTTATAAAAAGGAGAGCTTATGCATTTGACCATGTCCGTCTGTACGTTCGCAGTCTTATATTAATTAAGTAGATTTCCCGATTTCTTTAAATTAATTAAGGAATTTTGACTTTTCACTTGATTTAACTATTAAGTTTTTTACATAAGTAAATCTTAACCTATTAGAAAGTGAGCTCTCTATGAATGTGTCGTTCTTGTTTATTAATAAAAACTCTTTCTATACTATAAAGTATTCTCTGTAATAAATTTTGAAGTTAGAAAAATATATGGTGTATACTGTACTTCGATTTTACTTGTTCTTCAAATCAATCAGTATTTTGTTAGTTTAAATTATTATAAAATATTGACTCGAAGTGCAATAATTTATTAGATCAATTCAATAATTTGTAAAAGATTTCGGCGATAATTTACACTCTAATATGCCATAAAAATTCTAAAACATTCCAACTATTATGCATTACTTAATATAGTTACTTAATACCAGGGTGTCCCAGAGGGAGGGGCTGGAGGGGGTTACCCCCCAAGAATTCTCAAAAAGTTGACCCTCCTACCCAAAAAATGGAAAATGACATCTCTATGGGAGAAAAAATTTTTTTAGTGTTTTTTGGCCGATGGCAGAAAAATTGTCGCTTAAATCCGAGTAGTTTGACCCCACCTAAAAATTTGAAAAGTTGGAAAGTAACCTCCCCCAGACCGGCACACTCTGGGACACCGTGCATAATACTGTATGTTTTGAATTAAAACGCGCGCAAACATAACTAATACAAACACAAACACGTTATCGTAAATATAACTAATATGTCAACTATTATTAATTGTGTTTATAAATATGTATATGATTTGGATTTAATTGTTTCAAAGTGTAATCAATTACAAGTGTGTTTAAGCCATGAATTAAACCAATTTTGTCATAAAACTATAATCGCGTCGAATATTAATATGGATAATGAGATGAAACCATTATCAGTGACACAATCATCCATCGATTCGTGGCAACGCATCCGAAACCGATATATTCAACAATTTTACACGAATAATGGCAGATATAAACAAATGGTTCCAAAACAGAACGCAATTAATTACTTAAATGATCCAATATTTAACGAATTGCACGCAATATTAGGCGATTATAACTTAACTGTTATTTTATTTAACGGTTCAGTTTTTGAACGAATCCAATCGAATGCATTTCACCAGAAATTAGGTGTCGTTGTAAGCAATTATGCGTGGAATTCGCTGCCATTGACTAATAAATTAACCAACAATTGTAATGAACGCACGAAACGCGTTCATAGTTTTGCCAAATCAATTCAACAAATATCGAAACAATTCAGTGTTTCGATGGGTAATCGCAAAGCTGTGAACGTTAGTTCAGTGAACAGTAGCGATAAACAAATAAATGCAGTGATTAACCGTAAAATGATGATGTATTCGCGACAAACCACCGGAAAACTGAGTAATACACTGGTATTGACCAAAAATGTTGTCGAAGTGAGCGAATTATTCAAAGATATGTTTAGCGCTGAGTTACGAAAATATTTCACCACAAATAGCAAAAAGAAATTGTGGCCATTGTTAAGCGCTGTCATCATTAAACACAAATCGTGCGAATTCGACAAATTATTGAAAGCTCGATGTGCCATAGAAAATGGTTATTTCGATAAACGCGAGTATCAGTTACGACACGCTCTCGAGTTGTATTCAACGCACAAACAAGTGCTTAATTATCTTTACTCGATATTGTATCATATTTTTCCATTTCCATTATTCGGCGCAAAATCCAATTTCGATAAGTTTTACGCTAATCTTAAATTGCTCGTAACGAGCGGTTCAAACACTGTTTTATACATTTCGAATTTTATTTATAACTTGGATTTTAGTTCGTGCGAGTGGTTTCAAGAGTTTGTTATCCCGAAAGTTGAAATTCAAATAAAAAACGCATTTATTTTATGGGTAATCAAATACTTAATGATTATTTTAAAAGCAAAATTTTATATAACAGAAACGGCTCAAAACAAATCGTGTTTATTCTTCTATCGATTTGATTTGTGGGAGAAAATGAAATCGAGAGCTATTTCACACTTCTTGACTCTTAATATTTATGAACAAATCGATGTCAAACAAATAACTAATTTAATTCCTTGCGATAGCTCTAAATTATTAACGTTATCATCGCTAAGATTTGTTCCAAAATTTAATGGATTTCGCGCTCTTAATCAACTGAAACCAAGAGTTCAAAGCGATGCCAAAGAAATGAAATCAGTTTTAGCCTCTATTTTAGTAGTTTTAAAAACATTGCGCATGAATTTGTGCAAAAACTCATACTGCAATCGAAATGATTTTCATCGAATTCTCAAAAATCTTAAGAAACAAAAGTTTGAAAAATTATATTACGTTCGCGCAGATATCGCTGACTGTTATCCATCTATTGATCAATTAAAAATGTACCAAATTATTGAAAAATTAATCCAGACTATAAGTTATAACGATACGATTACAATTAAGGAATATGATTGCATCACAAAAACAGTTCACAAATTATTCTGTAAACACATTCGATACGTTAAAACAAAAAACGCCGAACTTTCCAACGTTTTTCTGGAACAAAATAACGGAAAAACGCGCGATTGTGTAATCATTTCAAGGTATTACGAGAAACTATACAAAACCAATGAAATTTTGGGGCAAATCAATACGTATCTGCAGAACGCAATTATCAAGATTGGAAAACAAACATATTATAGACTCGCAACAGGTATCAGACAGGGAGGGATGCTATCGAGCGAATTGTGCTCCATTTACATCAATTCGGTAGTCGAACATCATTTCCATGATTTCGGTTTGTTAACCGACGAATTGCGTTTGATTCAAGCCGATGATTTTTTATTTGTAACGCCATCGATTCATAGAGCAAAATCCATTATTCAAATAATGCTCAACGGTTTTAAGGATTACAATCTTAACATTAATTTTAATAAAATTCAATTAAATTTTAATTTTTCGAGAGAAGTGAGTAAATATGTGACTGACGATAATCCAGTATTTTATGGACACCGTATTGACGTTCAATCGCTTCAAGTGTCTTGTGATTATAGCATATACGAAGATCAAAACATATCGTATACGTTTAATTGTAACCCATTTTCATCGTTGCAACATATTTTACTCATTTTATTAAGTATTGATAGTTAAGTATAAATATAATATATCTCTAATATAAGTATAATTTAAGGACAGACATCACTACACACTTCGTGCATACTATTAGATGAAGAAATAAATAGCATCGATGTTGTGGCGCAAAACATATTCGAAAGAGTTCTGCTCCAATCATTCAGGCTTTCGGCGTTTATTATTATGTCTCCCAAATGGAGAGCAATACAAAATGTGAAGTTTATTTTAAATTTCATCGTTAAAATAGCTAATCGAATCTTTCGGTTGGCAACTAATTGGAACAATTTGGGCAAAATTAAATTTACGTTAACGTTGAACGACATTACATGGATCGCAGCAAACGCTTTGCTTGTTTTATGGACAAAAGGAAAGTTACAGCATAGAGTTGGTGAACGAAAATCAGTTGTCAAGTTTATAGATATAATCGACAACAAAGTTAGTCAACATAAAAAGCATCAATTTTTAAAATTTATTCTAACGTATCCAAAAACTACAGTATTTTCTAGAATCATGCTATAAATTATATAAAATCACTATTTCATAAAAATTCCAATTTTGATTGTTAACCGAGATTGCTTGAACATAAAAATGCAACACCTCTTTCATAGAAACTATGTTCGCTTTGATTGAGACCCAACTCTAGATCAACTGAGAACAATAGTTCGGCTCGCGTTGAATTAAGATATACTGGTAGAGTAACCTAAATGTTAGAAAATTTAGTTTGATTACAGTTTTTCTATCAGTGTTATCGTATATTATTTAAACAAAAAAGTTTTACCTTATGATTAACTTTGTTACTTTGATTTAATCTATAAAATATAATTAAATATTCAAAATTATAAATTCGGATTATAAGTAATAGTATACCTGATCCATCTTAAAGATATGAGAGATAAATCAGTGAGAATAGAAGATGCCAGATATAGTTTATTATTTTTTGTTTTCGCTCCTTGTAATTTTAGCCCTTTATTTAACAAACATTATTAATATTTGATATAATTAATAATTATGTATGTATAATAAAACTTACCAATAATTCCGAATGTACTATCGTCGAGATCATTTGAATTGTCGGAATCTGCAATAATAACTTGTAAAACTAACTCTTCTAATGACCATCCATTTGCTTGCGCAACAAACTGACGCGTAGCCGTTATATACGCTTCAGGATTGAATAAGCCTCCCAACCATATTTTCACATTCTATAATAAATATATTACGGTATACTAAACAAATAAGCATATTTTGTGCATTATCTTCAAAGCATTAACCTTTAGATTAACACTCGGTGCAGACGAAACTTTTTGCATTTGTATAACTCTGTCAGTAAAATCAGTTATCCATTGGATTACTGTACATCCTTGAGGAACAGTGTATTTGCGCCAATGTGTAGGTATCATGCCTTTTGCCAAATATCCAATGATTTCTCTGTGATGATTAGTTTGTTTCTTTTCGCCTTTACATATCTGTTGAACGTCTTCCAAGTCTTGTCTAACTATAATAAGCAATTTCGAAGCGATGTTCACTTCTCTCTCGAAATACCGATATAATGGTTCCTTTATATTCTCGGCAGTCCTTCTCATAGTTTGCAAATTTGTAGGAATAAGTCGTAACCAATTGGACGCTGAATTCAATAACGTTCTCATCCATGCCGGCCTTCCATCAGTTGAGTGACGTTTCGTTTCAATTCCTTCCTGACTCGCAACCGAAATATCGTCGTCGTCTTCGAGTAACTGAAGCTTCAATAATTTGGCAATTAAATCGGTTCCATGATTAGTTAAAAGCACTTTTTCGGCATTATTAGGCAATCCGAGCCACGACGGTGTTTGCCTGTCTGGCAGCGATTCCACCCACGATAGGAATTGGTCTCTGCGTAAAATACCTTCGGGTATGGAAATCGTATTTTTCCCTTCTTCAGTAGCTATAACGTCAGAAATTAATGCAAATTCTGGGTCAAAACTTCTTGGTGTGAATAATTTGTTCAAGAAAGACGTCAATAATCGTTGATCAAAATCATTGTCAATTTTTCCGCCATAAATACATTGACCAAATAGTATGCAAATGGCATCCCATGGAACCTTTTCTGGCGGCAAATTAGTTCTTCCCATCGCAACCGTATCAATCCATGTGTCCAGTGTATCGCAAGCAACTTTTAAGTCCGATTCATTAAATTCGTAACGTTTAGACCATCCGAGAGGGCAATACCGCAGTCTTTCCTGAACAATAGCGTGAAACCACGCCAATAAAAAGTAGAGTCTGGAGCGTTCATTCGGCGCTTTCATCATTCTCGACGCCGGAATTGTGCTAAACGTTCGCAATAAATTGGCTCTTATTCCTGGCGGCGGTTCGAATACAAATATTCTTCCAGCACGAAGCAAATTGACGGGCACTTTGGGGTGAATTTCTAATGTAAGAAATAATCTAAATGTCGGATGTGGCTGTAATGTGTGCAGTTTTTTCTCGAGTTGAATCAACCATTGCGGAGCCAAATGAACGTTCTTAAGCAAAACCCATTTACCGCTTTTGGAAGCAGAATTGATTGATTTCTCCGCCTGACTAAACCCTTCCGCAGAACCGATCGCAATCGATGTGATTGTCTTGTTTAGCTCAGCCGCGAGATCATCCACTCGACCACTCGCGTCATATCCGGATACTGAACACATTAAAATAGGTGTCGATGCCTTTATTTCTTTTTCAATAATTGATGATAAATCTACTTCTGCTTCAGCGGCGTGAAGGAAATCGGATCCAAGTATAGTATTGATAACGTGATTTGTCATCGCTATAAGCCTATCGGGTCTAAACGATTGAATAATTAGCAATTGATGCATAGCTGTTCCGATAGCAGTCAATGCTTTCTCTTCGTTCCAAAATATGGGAACATTCAATTCTGGTGAACTGCTTTCAACCCATTGCTTCAATTCGTTGAATGAATCAATTTTTTGCTGCAAACCACGAAAAGCTGGTAGTTTTGACAAAGCGGTGGCGCCTTCTAACTGATCTGAATTGAGACCTGTACCTCGAATTGTTGGCTGTCCTGGAAGTATACCTTCGCGACCACGCATTAAGTGATCGAATTCCATTTTAAAATTTGCTTCGCTATTAATAAATTATCAAATTAAATTGATTCACTTCAATTCTATATATAATTCTATTACTTTGAAAAGCCTCTCAGATATATTTTGCACAAAAGAAGAGCAAAAACAAGCCAGTCTTCGTGAAGAATTCCACGCGTAACTCTTTGGTAAACCATCTATAATGACAATTTTACGCATAAAAATACATCATAGAAGTTTAAATTATTTTTCTCACCTCAAATAGTGTTCGCGTTATCATCGAAAGCCTAGCACTTGGGTCCGTTAAATTGTTAAGCGTTGGATTATTTGTCAACACGTCGTTATATATATCAAGGAAGAAATGTAGCGAATACTGGTAAAGGAAGTGAACCTGGTTTAGTCCTTCCAGAGTAAAATAAATAGAACTGCAAGCCTGAGACAGAGGCATATATTGCTGGGAAACAGCGTCCACTTCTGCCATCACTTTATCGGTTTCCTCCACCTTTCTAGAAATATCTGCCGCATCTATTTTCAACTTTTCGAGTGTACTTATTATGCTGTCGTCATCCAATATCCTACCCTTTGCATCATTTAGCGCTTGAAGAAGTGATTTTTCCAGTTGACGAAGTTTAACGTGAAATTCTCCTTGAAGTTTAAGCAAATCAGATCGCTTTTCATCGATGTCTGGCCGCTCAACTTTAAGCACTTGATTGAGACATTGACATTGCAAACTACTACGCGTTACTGTGAAGTTAACAAATGTCACTCTTGAGCATATATCAGGTGGAAATTCAACAGTCGGATCACGCGTTGAGAGGAATATGCAGAAAGAGGGCGACAAATCGATATCTTGATCACCTAACGTGATGAGAACACGTCCGCCTGTTTTCCTTACTTCACGATTCAATACAGGATTTAAAATCGGGTCATAACTTTCAACGTCTTGAACAAGCAATGGATTACCAAAACGCAATGCACTTTCGAGATTCTTTCTAAATGAATCGTCTAAGAAACTAGTTTTCGTTATTCGTTTACTTTCGTATTCACTTAATAAGAATTTAGTTGCCTGTCCTGAAGGATCGATTATTAATGGGTAACGATTAAATCTTTTTAACATAATAGCATTCTCTGTGCACAAGTCATCGGTAGGCAACGAATTCGCTTGCCATCTAAGCCGCTCATCGGCACTTGAAAGGTATTCAGTTCGGGCCAAATCAGGTCTAAATTGAATGGATGATTGTTGTAAATGAGTGCACCAACTATTGAAAAGGCTCTGTCGGTAATGCTGATCGAAATAACCAGCATATGCTAGAAATGCTGACGATAGCACAACATCGCCAGCAATTGTTTGCATTTGATTTTTGAATGTTTCGCTGGACTGTTCCCATCTCTCTTTCTCATTACTCAAACTCTTTAATAATGCAATACTTCTATCAACTTTTGATTGAACGCTCGCCAAATCAGCCTTAATAGCCTGAGCCTGACTCACTAAGTTAGCGTACTCTTCCTTATATGATGCGATACTTTTTTCCAGCTGCACTATAATGCTGTCAGTTTCCGACGCGTTATCTTTATTAATCTGGGCCTCAGCTTCCAGACTCTTCAATTCATTTCTAAGCGGTTCAATTCTGTTTAACATATCAGCGTAATTCACTTGAGCGATCGCCCATTTCACTAACGGACCACACGCTAAACTGGCGCGATTCACTTTTTCAAAATTATAATCAGGATTATTCAAATATTTGGTCACCATTTTCGATCGAATGTCATCGCTAAAAGTTTAAAATAAATTTTTATGCAATTGGCTTCAATTGTGTTAAATATTAGAAAATAAATAATAAATGTTAGTAATAACTAAAAGTTTTAACTTAATAGTTAAATGTAGTCATCTTACGACATAAATTCTGCGTTAAAACTTATAATGTTAGGAATAAAATTTTCTCTTATTATAACACTTCTAATTGCTTTCCAATCAAGAGCTGGTTCGCCAAGAAGTAAACAAATTGATTCCAATGTAATTTTTACGGGAAGAGGAGGATTACTCATAGAGCGAACTTCGACTAAATGCTGGCGTTTTATTGATTTGACAGCTAGAATAATAAAGTTATGCGTATAAGTCATGCTTACGTTATATCATCAGTTTGAAAATTAACGATTGTAGATATGAAGTTATCCCTCATTAAAACAGTACGAATAGCTTTCCATTCGGTCGTAAATTCTCCCAACAAAAGACAAATGGATTCAAGGGCTAACTTAACAGCTGGAGGAGGATTAGTCATAGACCTTACTTCAACTAAATTTTGCTTTTTAATTGATTGAACAGCTAAATCAAACAAAACGAAATAATAAAAATATAACAAAATAAATAAATACGGTAAAATGAAAATATTAGCACGTGCTTATCACAATAAATAAGTGTTTATAAAGCAGATTAATTGAAGACATTGAACAAAACAATATTAGCTCATACCTTGTTGCGCATCTTCTACCGCTGGTTTCACTTTAGCCAAGTCTGCCATTACATCATTTGTCTTTTCAGCGATCGAAGCTTCTTGTTTCTATTCGTTATTTTATTATAATGTTTTAAAATGTTTAAATTGTATTAATTAAAACATAAATAATTCAAACCTTAAGCATTTGCTGAATTTCTTGTGATTTAACTTTTCTCCTTTCAGCTTCCTGTTGATCTTTAAGCATTTCTCTCAGCTTAGCATTTGCAGCCTGATTTTTAGCTTCCAATTCGTTACTTTTGGATGCCAATGATTTCTGCAATTCTTCTACTTGTTCGACAGTTTCCCTTATTTTCGAAAGACCAACATTAAGATGTAACTGTTCGTCTTCAAGTTCAGAACATTTTTCGTGAAACAATTTTACGTAATGATTTATAAAATCTAGATAATGTCTCGGTGTTATTGTGGTCACTCTTCCTCCACGTTTAAGTAATCTTTGATTCGCGTGATGCAGTGTCTGATGAATGAAAACAAACGCATTAATCACTGCCTCGCGATGAGTCGGTTTGTTGGTTAAACCAGGAACAGCCGACTGGAAATAGTCTGGTGCTATATATTTGGGACGATCGATGTCCAGTTTGGATGTAAATTCTTGTCCGACTTGAAACAACGCTTCATCAGTCCAATCACCAAACCAGTTAAGCACACATCTATTGAAAAGCGCTGGAGAAGTGGCCGCTCTATCCTTCAAACCTTCAGACGATGGATTCATAGTAAAAACAACGTGTAAATTTTTGATCACTTGATGCGTAAACCATTTATATAGTTCTTCATTTGAATCAAGCATATGTCCATCGCGTTGAGACGCGTCTTTGCATTGCGTGATAAGAGTTGTGAACTCATCGCCTTCGAAAAGACCCGGCACTTCGCCATTTGCTAACAGTGTGTTCATTCGTTCAAGAAAACCAGAATCCATAACATTTGATTCGTCTAAAATGAAACAAATCTTCTCATCTTTACAACCAGAACGTCTCAATACTGAACGCAAATCTTCGTCAAAATCAGCGGCAGAATATTTATTATGAACTTTAATTTGAAAAATGCTCAGTCCATTCATCCACGCAACAAATCTGGAAAGCGTTGTTTTTCCAGCACCGCTGACACCGATAAGCAATAGGTGTCCCTGTGGCTGACGGAATATACGGTCGATTCTCAAAACGTGATCCAATACTTCGTTAAAAAGTACTAACTGCACGTCTAACTCTTCCTCGTAAAATACTTTTAGCCTGGCTTTTGTGAATTCTCGTAAAACTTCGCGATCTACAGGCACATAATCTTTTGATAACCAATTACTATAAAGAATGGGTCTTCCAAGAGCTACATGGCTGTCAATATTTGGAAAATGTTTGAGTGCAATCAAATCGACGTGTTCGTCAGTCCATCTGCGTTCGGAATCTTCTACCAAACGGTCCTGAAACAAACGCAATGCTTCGTGAGCCCACAAACGAACCAAACCTTCAACAGTTAGAGATTCGAGCGGACGAATAGCTTCAACAATGCCACGAACCCAACGCGTGAGTTCTCGCGGAGAATAAACGTAATGCGGTTGCATATCTTGCGTAAACTTTTCTTGAGATATAAGATAAAATTCCACCATTGCTGCTGTTAGTGGTTCGGCATAAGCTCTTAAAGACGACACAATTCGCAACATTGCTCTGTTAAATGTGCCATAAATTTGTTTCAACGAAGTCTCGCCGGGATAATCAACATAAATGACAGGTACGTGACGTAAAAATCGGTGAGAAAGTGGTTTTCTTCCGGGATCTGTTGGAGGATTGCAAGCGCCCACAAATTGAATTCGTTCTAATCTGACCCATGTTTGATCACTTGTGCGATAAAAGCCTCCATACTCTACTAATTGTCTTAAAAATGATATCACGCGTATTGTTCCGTATTTATCTATTTGTGGTAAATTTATTTCGTCGCAAAATAGTATTAACCATTTTCCGATTTGAATTGGCGAAAGCACGACACCGTTCGGTGTTTTGCGATATTCGCAATAATGATCAAAGGTTTTCAAAAGCAATTCAGGTGTAGTTGCGCTCGAAAAATTAAGTCCAACGACTTCCATATCGGGTAAAGACCGCAAAGAACTAAATAAAGTCATAGTTTTGCCAGAGCCAGGAGGACCACAGAGAACTATAGGCTTATGTTCAGCGAGCCATGTCATCAAAAGTGATTCGTGACGAACAGTATCGACTGTGGGCACAACAACATCAGGCGCCGCTACTTTATGAGTTTCAACTTCGATTTGAGGCACTTTGTTCTGCCACGCCGACCATTCACCGTTAAATGACACCTCATAATCAATAATAGGCATAACGGAATTGTATGGCGGCAACGGAATCGTAGTGATGCTACGAATAAAGTCTCCCAAATCGCTTCGGACTTTGAGTTTAGCGTCGCCAGCAAATGACCACAATAACGAGTAAATCAATGAACGCGGAATGTATCGCTCCAGTTGGTCGTTAGGCATTGGAAAGTCCGAATGCGTGTGATTATAATTTAATATATTCCTACACGACTGGTTAAGCATCGAAAATAAACTGCTTAAAGCTCGCAATCGCGTGAAATCCATAATATGTTCTTGTTTTAATGAAAATTCCATCGCTCTAACAACAAGACCATCGGATACGAAGTATGATTGCAAAATATTCGCAAAATCTTGTTGAGTTTGTAAACTTGGATGTAATGAATCCTTATCCTTATCTGAACGCTTTTTCTTTGTACCATAAGCTGGAAATTCATCCTCACTTTCCTCGAGCGGAATATTCCTCAAACGCGCGAAAAAATTTTCAAAAATCATTTCAGTGGACAATACATCTTCGCTAAACCATATCATACCGCATCGCGAAACAGTAGCTAAAGTGGCATATTTTAAGTCCTGCACTTCAAACATTATGCGAACATTTGGAGGTATACTTAATCGCTCGCCATTCGGTAATGTAAGTAATTTATTATCATCGAGAACACTGTTTAAATTTTCTACCCATTCCGGGTCCACATCGCCATCAAATATAATCCATTGTCTCTTATTTATTTCTCCGCGTACATTGTCTATTATTTTGCGAAGTATATGCGTGAAAAGTCCATCAGTCCATTCTCTGGTATTTGGATCTAGTGTTCCATAAAGCGCTTCCTTCGAAATAGCTTTAGGATCGATGACGTGAGCGATTCCTTCCACACCTTCGTAGCGTTCAAGAGCTCGCAGAAGTACTCTCCACGCCGAAGACTTTCCACTACCACTCGGACCGACCATCATTAAGCCGTGGTTTAATTGAGAAATTTGGAATAATTGCAACACCTTTGACATCCATGAACTTCCCTGACGGTCTTCACTAGATATTTCTTCCTCATAATCGCATACCAAATACATTTCTTGACAAACTTTAATTATTTGCTCCTTTAATCCTTTCATTTCAGCGCGCGTATACTTAATTCCCGGAAATACGTCCGATAATAACGAAAATAATAATGGGATATCTTCGGCGACCAACTTTGGAACCATAGTCTCGCACACACTTTGGATTAAAATTTCTTGTTCGGGCAGCTGTTCAGCAATGAGGCCTTCATTTATACGGTCGCCTTCGCCACGCTCTTTCATATCTTCTTTAATTTTTTGAATGCGATCGCGTTTAATATTACCAGCACTTACGAGAACACTTTTAAGCGCACGTAAACCGAAATCATAATGCGATTGATTTGAGAGTTGTTCGTCACACAGTTTGAAAAATGGCACAATTTTTGTGGCCAATTTTTCGGCGCTTCTAAAACCTTGCGAAAATAACATAACTTCTGCTATTAATTGTCGGTCAGGTTTGTTCATGGCTAGTGATCTGAAAAGTTTTTTCAAATTATCAGGCAAATTGGATCGACCAGCATATCCTGGATTCATTGTTATGAAAATAGCCATATCAGGATTGAGGCGAACTTGCTTTCCTATTAATTCTACCGACAATTCTGCTTTATGGTGAAGATTTTTCAGTGTTTCCTGAATCATCTGAATTTGCTGCGATACAGCGCTTAACATCCTTTCCTCGAGTCTGTTAAACTCGTCGAAACAACCCCATGCGCCAACTTGACACAAACCAACAAAAATACGTCCCATTGCTTGGAAGTCGAAAGTTTCATCACAATTAAAAACGAGAACAAATCTTCCGAGTTGATTGCCGAGCGCTTTCACGGACTCAGTTTTGCCAGTACCCGCTGGACCGAATGGTGAACCTCCGAGACGCGATTCCAATGCCTGAGTCATTGTAAGATAACAGCGATCAGTGAGTGGCGTTTGTACCAACTTATCCTGCACTCCTAAGTATTCGAATCCGTAATTAAACTTAGCGTTTGCCATATGAATGGAGAGCTGTTGAAGCACATCGTGCTGTCGAGGATCGAAATAAAATCTCATTTGCGACAACCAATCAAATGATTTTAAAGACGTAACGTTATTTTTAATAAGTTCACGCGTAACGTCGCGTTTATGAACAAATTCTGTGATCAAGTGCTCTAACTTTTTTCGTCTTAATGGTGGCTGTTCTTGAAGAACAGAATCAGCCAAAACATTTAATGTTAGTTCAACTGATTTCAAAACATTTTCAAGTAAAAGTGAATCTTTTAGATTCTGATTACTAATTTGCAAAAGAGTGTTATCTACGTATTCAGACCATGATATCTGAGCCGCAAGTATTATAATTTGCGCCTGATATTTGTCCAACCACTGAACAAATTGATCAATATTTATATTTCCGCTCTTAAATGGTGCGATATCTGCCACCGCTGATGCTAACAATTTTCCAAGAGATATGCGCATTTCTTTTTCAAGTAATGTCAACCATTCATTAATTTTTGGATGTTCGACAATTGATATGGGGGTAAAAAATATAACTTCTTCGCCTTCTTTAGAACTGATTCCCAAAACAAGAGTGTAATCGTCATTCAAAATAATCGATGAAACGCCAGCAAACATTTTCTTGAAGTGCTTCTGAAGCCTTGGAATATTTTTACTGTTACCGATTATTTCTAATAAATCTTCATCGCCAACAAAATAAAATCTCGGAAACGATGATCGCTCGCGTTCTAGATATTCACCCAAAGCTTTCTGAATTTTACCCAACAAATCGGCCAATCGTTCCAAAGAGCGTTGAACTGCAGGTATATTTAGCACATCCATAACCATTGGACTTTTGGACACTTTTTTCATAAGAGTTAAAAACTCAGAACTAATACTCTGAAAACGAGATGTTTCAACGGGAAGCAGCGCTTGTATATCCGAACTGCCGCTAAATATTCCCTCTAAGTATACCCAACGCCTTTGAACATCTATCCAAACATCGAAAAGAGCATTAATTCGATTTAACTTTTCTTCCCACGATAGCGCGTCCTCTTCGAATTCTTTATAATAAGGAGACAGTTTCATAGCGGTAATTGAGTTAATATGCTCTTTAACTTTATTAAAAAGATCATCCCAACCGCGAATAATTCGACATTTGTTCTGATAATTAACTAAATCTAATTCATAGTTTTGCCACGCCTCACGAACTTGCTTGAGAAACTCTTCGAGAGCCATTTCTCCCTGAGCTACTAATATAATGTCTTTAACAATCGCTTCATTTCGCTGCAAATCCACGTCCCAAACCTGTCCAAGAGTTAACTCGGATAAAACCCAGTGAACTTTTAACTGTTTTGTCAATTGTCTCCAATGACGCTCTTTTAAAGCATCGGATTTCAGTTCTATAATCAACATATTAGCTTTAGTGTGGCCTTGCAATACACGTTTCACGTAATTATAAGAAGCGTATTGTCGTAGTCTTGCGGGCATATCTTTCAATTGGCTCATCAGACCATCGAGTTGTTGCCTTAATTTTCTCGGTTGTACTGAAAGCCATGGCAACTCTTTCAGCAAATCTATTTGTTCCCATACTTTTGCTAATTCAGTCCAAACACCTTTCAAATCTTGCAATTCTTCCAAAGCCACCTGAAGTTTTTCGTCACTGGCGTTAACGGGTGCCATTCCAGGTTCAAGTAACTCAAGAGCTTCTTTAGCGCGCAAAACATTATCGCGATCTTCTCTGAGATGATTAAACTTAGTTTCGAAAATAGCCAAACGGCTAAGAGCTTCTTTTGGAACAGTTGAGCCTTCAACTGGTTTTCCTCGTTCCCATTCACTCAAAAAATCTAAAGTTCTTCCCTCAACAGCCTTATCTTCGGCCACGATTTTCACCTGCAAACTGGAAACTTGTTGCTGAATCGATGCATCTTTTCTTTTCATAATTTCATTAAACGCAGACCATTCTCCCTCAATATTATCGACATGAAGCCAATTATTAGGAAATTGAAACCTTTGACGCTCTAATATCCTTTGTCCCTCTTTATAGGTTTCGACTTGCTTTTCCCACTGACGAGTTTTGTTCTTTAGGGATTGAACATACGTAATAAAAGTGACGGCATCTCTAGTATTTGCAGTGTCAATAGAATGTTGTTCTAATTCAGTTCGTGATTTCGAAATAACCGAATGCAAACCTCCCATTTCATTGCCCAATAAACTGCCAAATTTACTTAATACTTCCTTATGCCAAGAATCATATTTTAGTGTCACCTTTGACTGAACTTTCGCGTAGTCAACAATTATAGGACCGATTTCTTTTCTTGTTTCTGTTGTATCAAATGTAGTTCGAGATTTCTTAATTTCGACAATAGTATTCATCCAACGCATAATATTTTCGCCGAGTTTTGAGTACAGCATATCGGGCTGCAAATCCCAAAGAGATTGATAAGTGAGCCATTGAGTGATGTATTCTTGCATTTGTTTGATTTTACTTTCAATAGCTTCATAAGCTGCCTCTAAAACAGTGACAGCGTCTGGCATTTGATTTAATAATCCGCGATATTGAGGAGCAGCGGGTCGGTCTAAACCCACTTGATATCTGGTACTCTCGATTCGAATTAGAGTGAGAACAACATTTTCCCACGCAAACAATTGCTGCATTAAGTTAAATCGCGCTTCTTCAACACTAGGGCTCACATACATCACTTGATTCGTTATACGAATTTCGTGAACGAGTGTTTGGATTTTAGGATCACCGCCAGGTTTTGCGATAGTATTTGTAGGCGAGTCGGTGTCAGTTAGTATATCCAGATCGTCCTCTCTCTTTCCATATAATGCTTGAGTCCAAGCTTTAATGCCTGCCTGTAAACGAACGGCGAGTTTCTTTTCAATATCTTCGTCGAGTCGTGTAACCCATTCATTTAAATTAGAATAACGCTGTAAACTCAAATCATCGACGGCTTTCTGAATTTTATTAAGAATTTCGCTGAATACAGTCGAGCTATAAATACAGGCATCAATGCTTCGAACTTCAATCTCAATTTGCTCGACAACGTCCAGAAGTTCATCTACTTTTTCTTGGAAGTTAAAAACACTATCTGCCAATTTCTGCACATACGAATCTCTTTTATAAGACTCCCAAACAAGTCCGACGCCTTCGCATATTAAATCTTGAACTTCTCTTTTAAGACCAGCCACAAGAAGAGCCACTGACGATCGTTGATCAACTTTCTCGCACGCCCTCTCATATGATTTAACGGTTTCAATAAGAGACACCGCAAACGGGTAATGTTGGTTCGCCTGATGGGCTTTATTGACGATAGCAAGAGGTACACGAAATCCTAAACTGCGCAAATTTCGCACTTCTTTGGCCAAAGTTATAATCTCTGGCATAAAATTGACGCGAAGCTTTAAAATACTTCCTTTACCACTTTTAGATCGAAAACTTTCGATGTTGAATATTCTGCCGGAAACATTTAACTGTCTTTGCTGAACATTACGCGCCCATTCGTCAAATATTCCTTGAGTGTTGAGTTTCATTCTAAAGCTGTCGGCATCGTTTTTTAGCTTCTGTCCTTCAACATGATTTTCCCATCCTTTTCCCAACACATCTTCCACTCTTTTCATGTAAACAGATAATTGTCGTTCAATTTGTTTTGCCCAAACTATAGATCCAGAAATAGGAGGCAAATCTCTTACTTTACTCATTTTGCACGCTTTATTTTGGGGATATTGCACTTTAAATTTTTCGTGAAGTGATTCTATATCATCCTTCACTCGTTGAATCAATTGGGTTTGATATTCTCGAATAGCGCCGCGAATATGTGGCCGAACGAACAGCGCATTAAATCGGGAAAATATGCGAAACATTTCATTAGCATTTTTAGCAGTTCCGAGTTGATCGCGCAGTTTAGCGGTTATTCTCGCTTCAACGCGATCTATTCGTTCTTCGTATCGTTTCATTGATGCTTCCCACGAATCGGTGCCCTCTTTGCTAATATCAAGCGAATCAACTTCTTTGACGAGTTCGTACGCAGAGTTAACTTCTTCAATAGCATTCATATCTGCCGTTTCAAACGATGAAATGCCAGAATCCTTTTTAGAATTCCCGTCATTAATTGATTCTTCTTCCTTCATATGCTTAAGCGAAGGCCTTAAAACTCTAACAATCACAGCGCGAAGTTGTTCGTGTTGTCGACGAAATTTCCTCATTTGATCCATTCGTGATTGCAATCTTTTATGCGCTAAATTAATTCTCCAAACCATTTTTAAATGCTCCTCTCGTTTCTTTTTGACGATATCGCGCATCAAACCTTGCAATTTATCATATTCGTCGTCCCATGTAAAAAATACGTCGAAACATGCAGCGACCACTCTTTCAAATTCGTCAAACGGTATGTGCATCATTCTTCGTGTTCCTAAAACTTTTAGCATTTGCGCCATTAAATCGCGAGAAATCGCTTCCATCAGTTTAAGCGCTCTCTTAATCGGGTATTTAGTGTTACGAATTTTGCGCAAATGTTGAAATATCGACTGTAACGCTGCACGTATTTTATCGAGTTCTGTTGCCGCTAATAAATCGTTTAACGGAAAATCTTTCATCAGTGGATTATAATCACTAACAGTGGAAAGCGTTTCTTTTAATCCAGTGTCGGCATCAAAACTAACAGTTGCGTGGAAACGTTTACCCTTTTTCAGAATATCCAAAGTTATCTCTACTTCAGAGCTTTCTCTCTTTTCCTGAATGCGAAGCAAAGCTCTTTCCAAATTAAGCCAAAAACTAATCTCTTGAATAGCAGTTCCGGAAGACGGATCGCGATCTAATTTAGTTACTTTTTGTATTTCTCTGATCCAACGACTGACTCCACTTTGGAGCTGATTTAGAAATCCAGAATCTTCTACTTTATCGCCAAAATCATTAACCGTTATTTTTCTATTCTCTTCGATACACTTTTTCATTACAGCAGACACAACGGGATGTATTTGAAGAGTAATCTCTGGAATATCAATATTCTGTTGCAAATGCAATAAACCCATTTCCAATTCTGCAATCTTTTTCTCAACAGTTGGAGCCATTTTATCGCCATCTCTGTGATTACATTGATATAATCATAAATAACTAGAATATTTATATGTTTAAGTGAAAAACAAATACCGTTCGGCTCTTCCAGTTTCTTTTACGTAAGACTTAAAATAAGGCGCAACAGCGGCGCTAACATACGAATGCAATGTTTCGTAAGGCGAAGCATCGTTTAAGTTCATTACACGAAGTTGTGATGATATGTTTTTGTCGGCTTCCAAAACCATTCCTCTCTTTATAAGAACAACGCTATTAAACTTCGAGTTTATAAACCGAACTTCTTCTAGTAATGTGTAAACTATGTTGTCGTCATTCTCACTGCCACTGTCGGCAACCTCTTCGTCTTCTACACCAATATTATCAATTTATCATTGAATGTGATTTAATGAAAAACAATTAGTATTTATAAATACCTTTGGTTGAACTTCTTTGAATAAGAATGGCTTTCATTTGTCCATCAGATATAAACCTTCGAATCTTATCAATAGTATTATCAAGTTTGAGTAAGTTATCGAGTGATGGGTGAATCACATTATCGTCTTCAAGCAATGCGGGAACAATTCGTTTGATATAACTGATGACAACATTGAAGTCAACCAAACAAACCGCTGGAATATTTGCATCGCTAGACAGTGATTGATGTCCCGATAGTTGACTATCGAAATCACCACCAACTTCTGCCATGTTTATAACAGTTCAATTCACAGACAAACACAGCTATAGTCTACCGGTATATAAATAATATTAAAATTAAATATTAATTTACTGTTTAAGTTATAAATCACAACAGTATATATGTGTATCGCTATGTAATATAGCATATGATAGTTTATTGAATGGGCGTTACGTATAAAAGTGTTTTGATTCGCTATTTCTCAATTATTACATCACTCATTTGTAAATATTTGTTGGAATTCAAGTTTTAGAAATTAATTTAATAAAATTAGATAACTTTGTTTTATAAATATATATAAAGCAGTGTTTGCCACTGTAAAAGACTACTGTTTGATTTATAATAAAAGTTATTTTGACTGTATATAAGCTTATATGTAAAATATTAGTGCTTTGAACTCTTTAAACCAGACATAAAGTTTATGTCGTAAATTGGGTGCAAAATAGTTTATTATTAGTTAGAAATAATCGGTCAAATAGTTAGAAAAATTTTATTGATTATACTGTACTTCGGAAATTTTTAAAAACTGTATGCCATGCAAGAATCAAACGGATTTAAACGGCAAACTTTTTTAGATATTTTTTAAAAATTATTTATAAATAAAACTCCGAAAACATGAACCCACCCAAATCTTAATGAATTTAAGCGAAAATTTTTCCCATTCTAACGGCAGTTTTTTCAATTTTAAAATAAATTATTTTTTTTAGAAATAAATAAAATGGTTGGATATTTTAAAAATAGTTAGAATATTTATAAAAATAATATTTTATCATTATTTAAGTTATATAACTATAGCGGCCGAAAAAGCTTCCGCCGTCACTCTTGGAACGAGCTGTGAACAGTCACCAGCAACTCATGGATAACGTCGTAAGTGTCATATGGCACTTCTCAACGGACAGTTTACGATTTCTTCACGATTTATCCACATATTATATTTATTATATTTTATTACTCTAATTCATGGTAAAAGTTCAATTGTTAACGAACGAACTATCAGTGAAATGGTTGGAGAGCGACCGGTTTAACTTCGAGTCAATTAAGTTTCTCCAGAGACGCGAAAACGTGAACAATAGTTTGGTGTCCGCATTGGGCGTTAACTATATGATCAATATTTAGTTCTAATTATTGCTTTAGTTATTTTTCCATTATATTTTAACACATTATATTTGTTAAATATATTCATTTTAAGAATTAATTTGTGACAATTATTTAAACTTTAAAAGTCTCATTTCAAGACAACAGTTTCGTTTAACTTACTG
>JAQIXJ010000898.1:0-25991 GCA_034700185.1 Phthiracarus laevigatus | reverse complement strand
ATAGTTTTTATGCTATTTTAATAAAAAAGTTTTTTAGTTTATTCCTTCTCTGTTAATTGGTGGCAGAAACGAAAAAATTGAAGGCTTATATAATAATAATTTTTATTAGCTCACAATAATTAAGTTTATTGTCAAAAATAACAGTTAACTTTTTTCTTAAAAAGAAAAAAAGCTTTGGCAGATGCAGATGAGTGGACACTACAGTTAGGAAAAATATATTTATAAACTGGTTTTATGGAATTTTTTAATTGAACTCTATTGTGACGATTAAACTAATCGTGTCAAACGATACATAATAAACGAGAATAGAAACATTACAGTTCAACATATGTTTATAGAATCAATGTTCCAATTACCGTATTTTAGGGACTATAGCCCGCGGTCTATACAAGAAAAAAACTTAAAAATCTAGAAATTATATGCTATACGGGCTATACAACAGATGCGGGCAATACAAATAAAAATTCAATTTTAAAAATGTTTTTAACACCTTATTAATTTTAACATTAAAAAAAATCATAAAAATTCAAAAAAATTATAAAAATTGAAAAAAAAGAAAAAAGTCTACACCCGACAGACGGACAGACATCCCAAATCCAATAGCTCGACTTTTACAAAGTGAGCTAAAAAAGCCTAAACACATGTTATACATCAATAAAATGCTATTCTTGTATAGTCAGGACTATTTATTAGTAGTAAAATATTTATTCTTAGTAAGTCTGCCTTTAAATCAATGCATCTTTTGTTTTATTTGACGATTCATTTAATTTTAACGTAATTTAATCCATTAGAACATATTGGAATTTAATAAACTGCTTATGTAATTATAAATTAGCGTCCATTTATTTTGTTAATTTAATTCTAAACAAATATTTACGCTTAAAAGTAATTTTTTGTTAAATTTCAGTCGCAGCGAAAATCAAATGTCAAAAATATTAATATTTTTACTTTAATCAATTTTTGGCTAAAACATTTTTTTTAACAAGAGTGTAGTTTAGACATCGATAAATCCAAATAGTTTAAATTGTTATTATAAGTATTACTAGCAATAGCCGAGCATTTATCAACTGCTGAAAAGATAAATTATTACAAATTGTTGTCCATTTAACCTCATTAGACGACATAACAATCATAACAGGTAATTAAAACTAAATATTATATTACGTACGGTCACGCTCTATGCAAAGCACGTGTACTTATCACGAATAAATAAACATATCACTACCGACATCTACCGCTTTAATGCGCACAAAATTGCGCACAAACATCATTTAATATGATTATGCGTTACATTGTACTGTATGTTACTATTAGTAAAAGTTGAATGCGAAACCACACGTGCTGTGTTGTTACCACTTTACGTAACGTTTTATTATTTCAATTTATGTTTGATCGCTGTTTAGTTTACCCATAAACAATATGTATAAACGAAAGTTCAACACATCCGGCAATGACATGACTATAAAAGAAGAGCCGATGGAACAAACGAGTGATCCATCGGTTGGCGAAAACTCAATGATTTCGCGGCAAACACCGTCATCGTTATCGATACGAGCGCCACAATCCAAACCCACGTTCTCACCCGCCGGTAATGTGCGCGCAAAACTATCTCAAATAAAGAAAGAAACTGTGGAACAGCAACAAACTGTTGCCGTTCAACCCAAACCAGAACCATGCGAGCAACGCGTGGAACAGAAGCAGTCGGTGGCAGTCAGTTCCCATTCGCTGTTAGATGTTTGCGCCGGCGGTTCCATTAAAGTTGAAGACGATTTCGCCAAACAGAGGCTGAAGAAAGCAGAAGAAAGGGCTGGCGTTACGCTCAGTATTATGGAAGAGTTTTTCAAGATTGGCGGTGACGTTCACGCGAAGATTGCTGAAGAGGCTGCTAAGGATGGTAAGCCGAAGAAGCAGTTACAGCCAACCTATTGGGAACAGCGGCGAAGTCAATCAAATCTGTTTGAGTCGGAAGAGACCCAAATGGATCAAAAGTGAGCGCCATTTTCCTGTTTTTGTTTTTTTATGAATAATTTTTTAAATTATGAAATAATTTATTTTGTTTCAAATAGAAAAGTTAAAGGCAAACAATACGTCGATTCTATTAAAGACGAAGAAAAGAAGCGAATAATTGTTAGTTTAATTTTAAGTTTTTTGTTTGATTAACGGGTTTTCTAATAATGAAATTCGCAGGACAGTCAGAAACGGCAACATAAATCGAGTACCGGCCGATCGCACACCACTATAAACATGTCGAACCTGTCGATCACCACTAAAGCAACCGATCTCGAGAGCGTTGGCACGTGTTTGCCATTAAGCGTATTAAATGAGACGCGAGTGGAAGGCGACGAAAACATTGAATCGGTTGTACGGAATTACTTCACGGCAAACAAACCCAGACGACCGGATCTGCCGATTTGCGCGCTCGAGAATAAAATAATAGATGCGATCACAGCGAATCGCGTTGTTATCATCGAAGGCGCCACCGGTTGCGGTAAGACTACTCAAGTGCCGCAGTTTATTGCGGACGATTGCGCGCGAACCGGTAAACCGTTCAACATTGTGGTGACGCAACCGCGACGTATTGCCGCGCGATCCATAGCCATTCGAGTGGCCGAAGAACGCAAATGGCAATTGGGAACCATTGTCGGCTATAAAATTGGTATTTCAATTTGTTATTTTTGTTTATATTTTAATTAAAATTTTTGTCTTAATTCATTTTATGTTAAATTTCACGTTAAAAAGGTTTGGATCACGAACATAGCTCAGCGGATACGCGTTTGCTTTACTGCACAACAGGCGTATTACTCCAGAAATTGATTAATCAGCAGCGGCTGGAAGAGTACACTCACATAATCATCGACGAAGTTCACGAACGCTCCACCGATACTGACCTACTGTTGCTTGTGGTGAAGAAGCTGATGACAGCGGGCGGCAGTAACGTCAAAATAATACTTATGTCGGCCACGTTCGACACCGCGCAGCTAATTAGTTATTTTTCGATACCAATACTGAATTATGGCGTGAATGAAACGGAACAGATCACCGAAGTGAAGCCACAACACGTCCGGATTGTCGAAACTCCCAAAAGAGTTAACATTTACTATTATAACGATATTTTAACGCAACTCAAAAGCTATTTGTTTAAAAATCCCGATAAGTATATCGAAGAAAAGCGTTTCAAAGATCTATTTAACCCAACGATGGTGCCATTCGAAATGGAGAGCCCATTCATTTATATGGAAGCGATGGAAATCGCGGCGCGTATTATCGAAGTTGGTTTGGACGCACTCGAGCCGCCAAACAGCGCAAAGCGCGGATCGGTTCTCGTGTTTTTGCCTGGTTATGAGGAGATTCAGGAGATGATGAATCGGTTGAAAAAGCATCCGGAATTCGCTCGAATCGGTCAGTGGAAGATATTCCCGCTTCACTCGAGCGTACCGCTCGACAAGCAGAGCGAGATATTTCAGAAACCGCGCGGTCGCGAACGAAAAATTATTTTGGCCACAAATATCGCGGAGTCATCGATCACTGTGCCTGACGTGGAGTATGTCATCGATTTCTGTCTCACCAAAAATCTTACCTGCGATCTGGACACGCATATCACTGTACTGCGCATGGAATGGGCCGCTAAATCGAATTGCGATCAGAGGGCCGGTCGTACTGGTCGTGTACAAGACGGACGGGTGTATCGTCTGCTGCCCAAACATTTTTACGATAACCTCCAGCCGTACAGTCAGCCGGAAATATTGCGAAGTCCACTGGAATTGTCGATTTTGCGCGTGAAAATGTTGGCAATGGGAACGCCGAAGACGCTTCTTGGATTGGCGTTGGATCCGCCAGATTTATCTGATATATATCAAGCGGTTTTGCAGCTCAAACAGATTGGCGCTTTTTCGATACTATTAGATGGACACACGTACGATGAAGAGGATGGCGATATGACAACGCTCGGCATTATAATGAGCCATTTGCCCATTGATGTGCGTTTGGCGAAGTTCGTTGTTTTCGGACACGTTTTCGACGTTCTCGAGGATTGCATAATAATAGCTGCCTGCTTATCCACTCAAGGTTTTGCTTATTTTTTTGTTATTCCAGTTATTTTTGACTTGATTTATTATTTTGTTATATTCACTTGTTTTACTAAAAACAGGTATTTTTCGCCGTGATTTCGAAGAAGGTCTGAAAGCGTACAAATCTCGTATGGCTTGGTCTGACCGGTCGTTTAGCGATGGCATCGCTTACTTGAACGCCTATAAAATGTTTAAATCGTTTGAAAGCACATTTAGTGGCGATAAGAATTTGGCGGACAAGTGGTGTAAACAAAACTATTTGCAACACAAGCGTTTGCTCGAAGCAACGTATATGATCGAAGAAATCACACGACGCCTCAGCAATTTGAATATCAATCCGACAAATCGTCCGAATATTAAACGTAATCGTCACGAGGAAGAACTGATACTTAAGGTAGCCATTGATTCGTTAATATATAGCCGTTAATTGATTCTGTAGCCGTTTTTAACTATTAAACATTTAATTTTGTTGATATGATTTATTAGGTTGCAATGTGTGGCGCGTTCTATCCATTTTACTTTCTACGCAACGAAATCGATAGGGAAGGTGTGGCGCGAATGATCGCCAGCAAAGACCCGTACGACACGGTTGCGATCACTGGTCTGCCGCAGAATCAGGGTGTGCTTTACGCGCACAAAATTCGGCAAATATTCGCCACCTGTTCGAAGGTCATTGATCTCAGTTTCGAGGACACCAAAGCGTATCTCACTTTTTTGGACGAGAAAAATCCGCTCAAAGAGGCGAAAGATTTACAGATTTTTCCCGAAAAGAAAGGCGGCAGAGAAACGCCATTTAATCCTCAAACGGCGATGGAATCTGCGAGTAAAGACATGGCCATCAAGACTGCGGTTTATGTTGCGATTGCGATGAAAATGAATCGAAATATACCTCCAATCCTCGAATACAGTAAAAATGTGGTGCAAACGCGTTTAGAGCGGATTAATAATATCAAGAAGATGGAGATCGAAAGATGGCGAACACTTACTACAAGTCGCATATCGGTTCCAATGGTGATGTCGCGCGTAAAGATGGATCGCCTTAAACTGCCGTCAATGGACTGTTCGAAAGCGCCGATCATTGTGACGCACGTCGAAGATCCGGGAAATTTTTACGCCCAATACCGCAGCGAAATCACAGAACAATATATGGATGAATTATCGCGAATCATTTCGTACGAAACCGATTCGATATCGTGCGATCACACGATCCAATTGGGAGATTTGGTTATCGCACCATTCCTCGACCAACATAAATCGAAACAGTTCGGTCGAGCGAAAGTGATTCACGTGGAACATAGGGGAACGTCCAAAGAGGTTGAATATGTCGAAACATTTTTTCTGGATTACGGCTTCATTAAAACGTTTTACAAGTTGTCTGAGTTGTCTCAAATCGGTCCGCGCGCTAATTTAACTTTGACGACAATGGCTCCTCAAGCGTTTCGCTGCCAATTGGCTCAAGTGAATCCGTCACCCGTGCGCTGTTTTGATAACTGCTGGGACCGTCAGTCGGTCCAGCGCTTCAAGAGCATGGTTATGGGCAATAAAAAGGAAATAGTGGCGCAAATCTATTCTGTGGTGAATCGAGTGGTTCGCGTTGAACTGTTCGATGATGGACCCGAAAGCGTTAAGAGGGGACAGAAAGTATCGATTAATGACGAATTAATCAATCAGGGATACGCTGAACAGTGGGAAGAGAGCATTCAATCGCGTTTGAATCACGAGCAGAGAAGACGCGCGCAGTTAACGCGACCCGTTCATCTAAATCCGTTTCAACTGGAGGGCGAATCACAGGCGGGTGTGTATAATTCGGACGATATTATCGAAATAGAAGTGGACGATAGGGAGCCACCAGTCGGCGGCAGTAATACGCAAACGCACAACAAGTTTCACATACGCGGACCATTTTCACCATTGGAAGCCACGTTCACGGGTATCACCAAACAGACGCGTAACCGTACGGTAAGAATTGAACGCGATTCGGTTAACTGCGTTGTGCTCGAACCCGATTATTTGTCGAAGCATTCGCGACTGATTGTGGCTTCTAGTGTTGGTTTGGGTCACACCACTGGTAATATCAATCTGCGCGACACTACACTAATGCCGAATATTCGCGGCTTTCCAGCACTCATGTCGCTATTATTCGCGCCGCGCGTTGAGTTTCGTCTCGATAAGGAAAAGGTTCAATATGTTGGCGCCATTTGCGGTCTCGGCTATCATCCCACTACGAAGAAAGGTTATGATCCAGAATCGGATGCCGAAGTAATTTTTGATACAGATATATCGCGGGAAGACGTGGCCAAAGTCAATATAATACGCTATCACATCAGTGATTTGCTTAAATCGCGAGAACAGCTGCAAGAGTACGCTCAGGGCTCGCTTACGATCAAACAGCACAAAATTCGCGGTTATATTATTCGGCTGTTGGACCGAAGGCGTCGGTTATGGGATTATGGCAGCGAATACCATCCAAGCTATAAGTGGGCGTTAGTCGACGAAACCTATATGTCCGCCGACGCCACCACTCAGGAGCTCACTAACAACTGCATTCTTCCTATCATTAATCCACTGAAGATGCGAGACTTTGATTGGTACGACGATATCAAGAGGAATCTGGAACAGCTTAAAGAAGTGGAACAGGGATCGATCTCAATGGCGGTTAAGTGTAAACTGTGCAAACTGACCGCATTTACCTTCCAAGACGTCAACTTTCACCTTAACTCTGACCAGCATATGGATGCGATCAATGATTTCAATAAGATGTACAAAATATATAAAATGCAGAAGCGGGTGGAGGAAGAAGCGGAAGATGACCCCAATTACAACTATTTCGAGGATAGAAATCTAGAAACAGAAGAGTTAATGGACGATATTTAAGGTCTAGTTTTTTACTGTTTTCATGGCATTATTATTAAGCGTAGATTGTGATCATATTATATTCTTAATTTTTCAATTTTTCCCTAATTTTTTGGGATATAAGTTTTCATTCATTCAATTCATTAATATTGTGATCTCTATGTATTTTCTATAAATAAGATTTGAAGGATCAAAAAACGATTGTTGGTTATGAAACTTAATTGATTTTATTATTAAATTAAAATACATTTAGTAAAATATAATTACATTTGTTTGTTTCCGAAAATTAAGCGCTACTTTCGTTTTTCTTAAAAAATCGATTATTTTTGGCACAAAATAATAATTATATATCGATCAATAAAAATAATAATAACAAAACAACAACAATAAGTAATTTATTACTAATTTAATCAATATTTGATAATAATAAAATTTACGTTTAAGATTAAATTACATGAAAAAGGGGTGTATTTCGTTATGAGTGTGTGTGTGTAAGTGTTTTTGATGATTATTTGGTTGTTTAAACGCTACGCTCTGTAATAACGGCGGTGGTGTGTGTGTGTGTGTGTGTGTGCTCTCGATGATCATATTAGACTGTTCTCCTGTCGATTAATTTCGTTGACGATTTGCGCGTGCTCTTCCAGTAGTCGCGCAAATTCCTCTTTACGAAGCCTGGCGTGAGCCTAATAAATCAACAAATTATCCTGTTTTTTATTTATGATTATTTCCCAATTTATTGTTTAGCCGTTTAACGTTTAACATTTGCGAAAATTTCCAATATTTAGTAACACACAACTAACAGAAAATAACCATTACTAAAATGGAACCCAAATTATTAATGTAATATTTTGTTGACTAATGCACTAAAATAAACAGTATTCTCTAAGTAACGCTCACACACAGTAATAAACATACACCGCTTGAATAGCAGGTCACAGCAACAAACAGCGAATCTATATATACATATAAAAAATTGGTTATTACTTACTATTATCGATTGTACGATATCGTCTTCCTCTCTCGCCTTCCGCGGCGTTTCTGTAACGACAATACAAAAACTCATATATATTTAATTAATATATTGTCACTTAACAATTAATTTGTGACATTTATTAAACTTTTAAAAAGTGTCAATTCAAGACAACGTTTCGTTTAGATTACTGTTAAACATTATTCAAGTGTTAGTGATTAACATTATGTGATGCTTAGCGTATAGTTTAGTTTCCAACTTTGTTTATATTATTTGCGAAATTTACTTTTATTCACTAATATTATATATTACGGTATACTTTTATATACATTTATGTTTATGTAACGCGGCGTTAATGTATTTTTAGCTCACTTTGAAAAAGTCAGCTGTTGTTAGATTCGTCCCTTCCTCTAGTCTTTTTTTGTTGATTTTTTAAAAATTTTTTGTAATTTTTATGGCATATTGAAAATTTGCCATTATATGATTGATATATCTGTGTGTCTGTATGTCTGTCCCCTATCACAGAGGATTCCTATAAAATCATATAGAATATAAATATCATGCATTATTCAATATGACATAATATGTGTGATCCACTCTTGTTAATTCTTTATGTTAATAAATCCTTATTTTAATAGGACAAAGTTAAAACTAATTAAATATATAAAAAATAATTCTCTCCCTCTCCTCTCTCTCTCTCTCTCTCTCTCTCTCTCTCTCTGTTACGTCACGTTCTCCTACGATATTAAAACATCTATTTTGACGAAAGGTTAACTAAGAAATATATAAAATCTTTAACCGTTAAAGAACATTATTGATATACACGAGAAAGTGTGATAATCAACAATTAAACGAGTATATTAACTATTTAAAACTTTGTACGATTTATGATAGCAATAAAATAATTATTTATACTACTTAACAATATTTATAAGATTATGATTAATAAAGAGCGTTGTAGTCTCACAAAGAAATTTGTTATTTTATACAATACCCGCTATCATATATATTGTTTTATTAAATTGCTATTTTTACTTATATTATCTTATCTGTATAATATACTAAAAGAATCATCTCTCTCTCCCTCTTCTCTCTCTCCTCTCTCTTACGAACGTTACCTAATATCTGAAACTTTTAACTTATTGTTGTATTGCGCGAAAAAGGTTACGTGTGAAATGTAAAAATAAAACAAAATAACAGAAATTAAAATTATTTGAACGAGAATATCAACAATAAAAAACGTTATACGGGCATAAAAATGTTATTTTACCCTAAATTTTAACAATAAAACAAAAAACGATATAAAATTCAACAAATATACTGTAATACGTTTTTCGTGCTATAATAGCAATTAACTGATTATTCCATATTTTTATAAGCGGTTTAAAGAAATAACAGTTCGTCACACTGGTGTTATCTAATATTATTTATTTAGCTTTAGCTCATTTAAAAAGTTTACGTTAGTCGTAAATGTCGATTGCGTGATATACGTACGCGTTGGCCATTACGATCTTACCAGTCAATTCGGTAGCAGAGGAGCGCTAACACAACGCATTACTACATCATAATAACAATGGACATCAATTCGACAATGGTATTACAGTTATATTTAAAACATTATACAAACAATAATAGCAATAAACTCATTATTGCCGATTGTTGCGAGCAAATTAAACAAATTAAAATGTTTTAATTCCGTTCCCAATACTAGTGTAAAATAATTTAAATGGAAAAAATATAGTTATAATTTTGTGTAAAATGCTTAAAAATGATTTAATTGTTGATTTGAATTGTTTAAAAACATTTTCATAGTCGCTGTTCCCATGTTCTCCTACTATATTTAAATACGCTATTTTAATTGATTTAACATAGAAATACCTAAAAAAAATTTTAACTTAAAAAAAGCATTGTTTATGGCGCAAGAAATACGTGTGAGAGATTCAACAAATAAATCGATATTAAGCATATTACACACAACTGCAACTACAACTACAACTATAGTTTGTTTCAATTCATTTTTGTTGGGTCGTCACTATTACGCATTAATGGTGTGACGAATACAATCAAATATATGTACGAAATCATACTAAAATAAGCATTTTCATGCCCATACTGAAAATCATGAATTTTGCCGATAACTCATGAAAATCTATAAAAATTGCTGATATGCTTTTCTAAATAAAGCATTAAAATTGCAATCTAAAACAATTTTTGTTACCACTATTATCATTGACAGGTGGAAATTATTCTTTAAACTAAACGATTTTTGTTTGAATCCAATTTTGAGTAATAATTTATCATAAAATACACTAATTTTTGGTAAACAAGAAATTACATTTATAGAAACACCATTTTTCTATTTGTTAATAATTCGTTTTTAAACTTCCATTGTTTGCCGATGTGGTCATACAGATTAAAGGATAGCGTCAAAAGCATAAGCGCTACTTTTTTGTAAAAAAATGAGCTAAAAAATTTACTCTCCTGAATAATCCTGATTTTTTAAACTTTTTTCCTTCCAGAATATACCCTGTTCTTAGTCCTGAATTTTTCGTCTCTATTAATAAAGGGATTTTAGTACGTTAGGACTCCTAACTTAGGAGTCTTTTTATTTTTATAATTTTCAATTTTTTTAAATTTTTTCAAATTTATTCATTTTTTTAATTCTTAGTATATTAATAAAGGGATTTTTGGTACGATAGAAGGCTTTGTTACTTTTTTCAATTCTTTCATTTTAGTTTGTATTCCAAGTTTGAATTTTATACATGTTGGGTATCGGTTATCGATTATTCAGTATGAAATTGGGATTATACGTCATTACTAAAATTAGAATTATACGAAAACGTTGGTTAAAATTTTTTATAAACTTTATCTAAAGACGATATGCACATATAGACCTTTAATTTACTAAAATATCAAACATGGATACCACGCACGTCATAACTAAAATTAGAATTGTAGAAAGTTATATGTGTGACCGTAGTTATACGAAATATAATTAACAATTCATACTTTCTTTGATTTTATAAATGTTTAAGCAACAATATAATTAGTTGATTCCGCGTAAATTAAATGCAATGATTAGTAACTGTGGAAATTAATTCACATATCTTTTCATAGTGTTTAGTGTTTAGAGGTACAGTGGAATCACTTGTATAATCCAAATCAATTGAATTATTTGTGAAACGATTCGGCATCGCATCGCATGGCATGGCATGGGCACACTGTTAACAATACAGATTTATACGGTACAACTAAATATTGTTGAAACGTATATATAACAACCAAACCAACAAAAATGTATGTACAAACTAACGTATGATCTAATGGAAAATCGCTTACCAATTGGAAAATCTTCGAGAACGATAGGACCGGCGATGGTATTTCTCCGCTCGGAACACACCGACGACATGGACAGACTGGAGTTGTCGTTGGTCTCTGATATCTCGTCCACGTCACAGACTGGTTCCACAATAATGCTGACAGAGTGCACTAATTGTCGTTTGCCATTCCTGTATGGCTGCGACTGAAGAAGCAGCGTATCGGCAGTCGATGGCGTTGATGGTAATGACGATGAGCTTAAGTTTGGGGCCGATAGTGACACTGTCGGCGATGCAGACGTTCCTGTAGTACAACACGAATCGCTGGATCCGGACATCATATTGTTATATCGTAAACACTTATATATTTTGGCAATAATATAGAATAAAACAATTTACTCAAACAACACAGTTGCACAGCTAATGCACAGCCAATGCCAATGTTTGTCACACACATATAAGTAATACAATACAATGGCCGTAAGACGATAGAACGATATCATTGACGCGCAGATTATGCGCATTAAAGCCAATTACCATTACATCACTACTGTATACCAGTACATACGGTATAGCACTATAGTTTATCACTCAATTGTATTATAATTTATATTTATTGGATTTATTTAAAGCCTGTAATAATACATCCATATAATAGAGTACTGGATGGGGCAAAGCAATTCTAAATTTAGTTAAACCAAAAAAAAAACAATATCTCTTACAGATTTAATAATACTTTCAAACTAATCTCGAGTAAATCTGTGTACGGGCGGCACTCAAGGATGTCGGAGTACAGGGGGATGCGGAACACACATGGGGAAGCGATTGGACAAGGAGTGATGCAGGGCACAGATGAATGCTTAGCACAGTGGGTGCTCGCAAAAGAAGAATGCGCGGACGTAGAAGGATGAGTGGGCACAGGGGATGCCGGGGCAAAGGGAAATGCGGGGTACAGAGAATGAGGGGCAAAGTGGAGTGCGAGGGAACAGGAGCAAACGGGTTCGGGGATCTATTGGTTAGGGTGGATAACACTGTTCCAATTTGCGGCAAATATTGACACGGGTTTCTAGTATACTTTATTTCATCAATAGAGATGCTATTTTTAGATTTTCTACAGTAATGCATGGCAGAGATAAATTAATGGCAAAAGTTTAATATGGCACTAGTAATATCGATTGAACTTTATCGACTTCGCTGTGTTCTTTCTATCGCGTTTGAATAGCGCAAGCGTCTTCAGGTCGCGCTGTTGATTATGTTCGAATCCGAAACGGCTAACAACAATAATATATTTTTATCTAATAATTCAAATATTTTTTAAGCTTACGATGAAATATGAAATTTAATATGAAAAATTAGTGCACAGCAATGGTATTGATGGTTGAAAGTAAAGGTGCTAATGGATTGACTTTTCTCAAACCAAAACCAACCTTAAATTTAAGTTCTCAAACCAGACCAATCCAAACCATTACAAAAAATAATTATGTAAACCAATCCAAACCAAACAGAACCATTTAAAAACTATAAACCATTAATGAAACTTTTGAACATGGTTTTAAATTAATTTAATTAAAAAATAATTGAATATTAGGGGCATATTATATAGAAGATTCAACCCAATAAAAATGTATTTCCACATTAGAAACGCATTCACGATAAACTCTTATTTTTAAAATTGATAAACTATGTTTATTAGAAGAAGATGCCATTTTACTCTAAAATTTATTATACTATTTTTATGTAAATGGTTTGTTTAATGGTTTGAAAATGGTTTTCTTATTTCTAGTATTTTCAAACCAATCCAAGCAAAAATTTAAAAACTTAAAACAAACCAATCCAAACCGCAAAAAAATTTAAACCCATTAACCAACCATTAAAAACCAAATCATTAGCACATTTAGTTGAAAGCAAAAAAGTTTGAACTTAACTAAACTAACCTATCAAATAAATTTAATTATAACAAATTCGATAGAAATTATTTTTTAATTAGCATATCCCAAGTTTTACTGATTATATTATACGATATGGCTTTGGTGGCACTTGATATTTATATTGGACTGTTAATATATCGTCAAAGAGATAAAATGTGCTTCTATTTCTAAATATAGCAATAATATAATAGAGCATTAATATAATATAACGAATATTCCTTTATTTAATAAACGTGCATTTAATCTGTTCGGTGAATTATTAATAACTTTAGGAGAGAATACTTACTTTTAGGAAGAGAAATTTATTTGCATAAACTTAATTATTACAATTGTGTTTATCGGAAATAAGTTGAAATTAGGAATTCTATTTTGATCCGATTTTTACTAAAGTATTTTTTAATAAGATTTTTCAAAATTTATCCGAATTTTTTCTCATAGATTTTTATTTTTTATTTATATTATAGGAATTGTTTTATGTCGTACAGAACGGATACATTTTTTTACACTTTTCCCAGATTCAATTGCCAATTTTTTTTGCGTTTCGGTTCAAAACAAAAAGTGTTCAACTTAAGTGAGTGTGAATTATTCACGTTTCGGCTATAAAATGATAATTTATATTTCCAACGTGCGACAAATTGCGTCGCTCTCACTATTTGTAGGAGAAATATTTTTGTTTTGTTTTTTGCGCATTACATTATTAATACCATGAGAATACAGGAGGGATATTGATATCCCGCGTGCATTAAGTTTATTCGAAGCGTGGGAATGCGAATCTACCTTCACTCACACAATACGAATTTTTTTGCTGGCAAAAAAACCCGCATGTTTGCAAAAAATAAATGTTGTCCGCCTTTTAATTAATTAGTTTGAGTTTTGAGCGTTAAATGTATTTATTATGTGTAATAAAAATGCGATGATTTTTAAATGTAAAATTTTATATTGAATTAAGAGAAAGTTTTTAAAATATTTTTTATTAAATATTAATCCAAAAATAAATATTGTCGAATCAAATCAGTTCGTTGATTGGATCAAGTTTTGCCAAGTGTTTCGCAATTTCAGTCTAAAATAATAGTCCAATAAATAATGAAAACGGTTTTGGTTGATAAGATTGTTTTAATTTCAAGTTTTTGACAAATATGTGCTTTAATTTATTTTATATTTTTCTTCATTTCCGTTGCATAGAAGTAGGATTATTCGGTTTCGAACTAAAAGCCTTTAAGGAATTTTCACGCTTTCGCAGCACAAAACGAAAATGGTTTTAAATTATGCTGAAAATAAAAGTTTAGTTTCCTATTACAATTTAGATTATTCTATTTATTTGAAATTCATTTTTAATGCTTTAACATTTGAAATAACTTTATGCTAAAAAATATTTAAGAGTTTATATAAGCTTACAAACCATATTAACTTAAACCTATAGAAACATGGTCTCAAAATGTGTCGTTCTTGTTTGGATTTGTTATATTTTTTACGGTCAATTAAATATTTTTGGTTTACTATATACAAAAAATAAATAACACATCAAAGATAAGAAGAGAATAAAAAATAATGTAATCTTTTACTTCAAAAAACTAAGTAGTTATTATATTTTTAGTATATTTTTAATGTAATTCAATTTTAAAAAATAGAGTGAACGCACAAAATTTTTATGACAAACTTTTATTTTTGTACGCTTTAATGGCACTTTTTTAGTAAAAAATGGCAAAATTGATTTTAACTCAAGATTTTACCATTTCTAAAGCTTAAGCAATAGTTGCCCGAATTTTAAACAGAAATAATAAGAGGAGATAACGTAAAAATAAAAGGAGTTAACGTAAAAATAAAAGATGTTTTCATTTATAACATATCGAGGCCATAGTAGCCATCGGAAGGGACTATAAGATTAAAAACGTGAAAAAGCTTAGAAAGTGATTTTTGAAAAAAATTGATGAGAAAAAAGCTGCGAGCATTTAATGATCTAATGGATTAGAAAGCGGATTGAATGACGTAAGAGAGAGAGCAAGAGCGAAATTTCTAAGAAAAAGTTATTCCAAGGGATTAAAAGCGATTATAATCATAACAGAAACGTTAACTCAGTAAATATATAAAATTTAAACGGAGAAATGTAAGAGTTGGACTGTGAATCGGAAATGAGAAATTCGGAAGAAAATTCATCGCCAACTCTTAGATTTAAAACTAGACACACTTAATTCGGGATATTTTTTAAACTAATGGCAAAAAATTTCGTAATTCTTAATTTCCAACTAATCTAAAAGCTTTAATTTTTTATACTTCTGTTGTAATGTTACTCGGATTTTAATGAATATTCTGATAGTTATTTAGTTGAGTGTGAAAGATGAAATGATAACGACATACGGATCAGTTTGTTTCCCTAAATTCATTGCTTATACCATGATTCAGAGTAAAACGTAATAATACAACAAAAAAGTGTGAAATTATACTAGACAAGCGTATTAAATAAGTTAATTGCGCTGATTTTTATCTTACTTTTTCTCATTCTCGTGACATTCATATATATATAATATTATTTATTTCTAGGCTCGCAAAATAGCAAAATAGCAAACGACAGCAATAAAACTAAATGTGTCGCTACGAGCGATAACTGGTTACATGAGTGAAGAGTTGGGAAATAAAAACAAAACTCGTTACAGCAAACAGTTTTAGCACTCTGTTTCGGTTAGAACTAACAAAACTAAAGAATTGCTCATAAAATTGTAATCACACATTTTTCAATAAAAACTCTTTGGTTCATTTCACATCTTCATATTTTAAGTAGTCTGTTATTATTTTCGAACTGAATTGTGTTTTCGTTCGGAATATTGGCGTAATAGTTATAATTAAGTTAATTATTCTGTCATAAGTCTTTCTTTTTTTTTTTGATAATTACATTACAGAAAGTAGCTATAATTTCAAGTACTGTTATTATCATTGTTTAATTTATAAGACAAATATTGTTCGACAAAATATTTTCTCAACAGTTAAGAGTGACTTTATTGGATTAGTTTTCAACGAATTCGTTACATCGCGAAATAAATCAAATTTAAAATATAATCTATTAATATCTTTTCCTTAGATAAACATTAATAAAAGATTTTGACTTAAATAATGTATAATTATATTATTAAAATATTAGCGCGATAGGAAAAGAAAAGTCTAATAAATGCTCGAAATAAAATTATATATCTAACCTACAAACATTTTTTAAATGATCTTAAGCGATCCTTAGTTCGAATAATTGCATTGTTTAATTGCAACACGCATTAAATAAATGGTTTGTTACTCACGGATTGTTATTAATTGTTTTGACTTATATATATTCATTGTTTTATCAATATAATCAACTCTTTTCAATACCGAGTTTGCTAATGGTCTCTCAATTTGACATTTCCAAATCCGCAAAACTTTTTTGACTTTACTTTTATTAATTAAGCATTTATTGGGGAATACCAGTAAATTTTTGTGAACTCATACGTATTTCTGCTTATCATATTAATTAAACTAATTTAATGTTGTAAATTACTGTCTGCCACACATAGTAACGAGTTTTAGTTCATCCTTCTTTGATTATTATTTTTCCTCATTTTTCACCGTAATTGCAATTGTGATAAATGATCGTCTGGTGAGGAATGAGTGAAATTAGCGATAAAAATAATGTTATTAACTTAATTTATAGCCCAATTTGTTATTAGCATTGTTATGTAATACTGATAGCATAACATTAATTAATTTAGCTATTATTTTTATTTCAAATAGAAAAAAACAAGAATAACGCGTTTTAGCAATTAAATTTTATAAACTTTGATCGTATACTAACAAAAGTAAAAATTATTATTTAATTTTGTAAATTATTAAATGCATGCCTTAATTCAATACAGTTAATTGTCTAATGTATGCAAAAATATACACAATGGTAACGTAACGTTTGAGGCTATTATTCTTAGTGAGAGCTAATAACTTATATTATATTATTCATTAAACACAAGAAAATTATAACAAACATATTTTGTTGAGTTTTCAATTTATTAAAACACAAGTATACGTAAAACGTAATAACAAGAGTATTAATAGAAATTTAATAGAATTATTGGAATTTCTATTAAATTTTTAGATGTATAAAGAATATTAACAAAAAATAATAAAACAAGAATGAACATTAGTAATGTGCTCTCTTTGATTCTAATTCTTTATTAAATATTTCAGTTTATGCAATAGTTGTTTGAATTTATAGGATTAAACTTTACGTTATATCGGTAACCAAAAAGATTCTTCAGTATAGATTTTTTTTATTTTTGGTATACATTGTCAAGTTTAAACTGTTGTGCACAACATATAAAAAATCAAGCATGGATAGCAAATCGGTCACCATAAAAATTCCTTAATACCGATTTGTGTATAATTTTTTACACACGTACATATATAACCGGTATAAACATATGAAAATCATACATGGACAGAATAAATGTGCCCAAAAAAATCCGTCAGTATAGATTTTTATTTCTGGTATAAAATGTCAAGTGTAAGCAGTGCACAATAGTTCGGAAAAATTGAAAAATTGAAAAAATCGAAAAAATTAAAAAAATTAAAAAATTTAAAAAATAAAATAGATCCCTATAATTTTTAAAAAAGCCTCCTATAATTTTTTAAAAAAGCCTCCAATAAAAAGTCCACATCCGTCCAGACAGAGTCACATACAGACATTACAAATCCAATAGCTCGACTTTTACAAAGTGAGCGAAAAACCTAACATATCATTTATATATTTACATTTTATAATAAAATCCCATTTCAATTGGAGAACTAAATTATTAATAGGTTTAATATTTTATTATTTGATCAATTTAATTCTGTTCGTACGAAATTGGCAAACTTAGTTGTTTTAAAGCGTTGAATTTTTTATATAATTTATTCCCAATTTTTGTAGTTTTATAATCTGATTTTTTAAAAAGGAATGTACGTCTACACCTAATTCTCTTCGACAAGTTTTCCTATAAGTCAATTTATACGACGCTTTTTCTTAATTACATTCTTTTGAAATTTATTAAATTGAAAAATACTGTTGGCATGTATATCGTAGCTTATCAAAATAAGAACCACTCATTATAAGAGCAAAACCATAGCAACAATAACTTTGTAATTTTGGCGGATATTAAACGTCAAAAAGTTATTGTTTATTATTAAAAAAAAGTGCACACATTCAAATGCTAATAAAAGAAATTATTAATGTCTAAAGCATAGCCGTTATCTATATCTAAGTAAATAATTGAAACAATTATAATATACTATTATCATACGGCATAAGGTATGATACCTTTAAACTATAAGATATTATTAATTCTATGACGTTATTTTACTAATTCTAAGTCTATGATATTACAGTTTAATCGAAATGACTTTTCACCTTTAACTAACGAATGAACTATTTCAAAACGTCTACGCACTACATTCCTAGAAGTTGTGTTTTGCGTAAGTTCTCCTTACACTGCAAATAAGTATCATTTTGGTTTCACGTACTCTTGATTTTTGATTAACGCTTGCATTAAGATCCAATCATAAGCCTTAACAATCATAAAGTTTTCATATAAAGATTACGATAAAAGTGTTAGTTAAGTGTTTGCTTTTATGTTTTCATATAATATTGTAAAATGCTGCGTTACAAATAAACTTTTCGCTATTTTGAAGCATTTACACTGTGAAAATACGTACGCTATCTTACTGTATGGATGAAGTATTTTCACTTTTTAAAAGGGAATGTCTCAACTAAAATCACATCTTAAAAAATATTAGAGCTTATATATAAACCACATGTTTTAATCCTACACACAAACAACACTAGTATTTTGATTTAGTTTGGAGAGATATATTATTCGGTTTTAATTAAATTTTTTTCAAAGATTTTCAAGTTATTTGTTTTATTTTATAAATAGATCCTTAAAATCTCTTTTAGTTGCTAAGATAGTTGAATAATAGCCTAAAGGGTATATATTAACAAGATAAACGCAAAAGCATCCTATCTTTGAAAGGTAACCGCTTTCCAGACGTATATATTGATTTTTAAAACATTTTTTCATTTAGTTCAGATTTCTCAATGCTGTTTGTTAAAACGAATTTTATTTTCGCTATAAATAAATAAATAAGCTTAGTAAATACCACTATGTTCTCTCCTTTAGTCTCCCTCTCCCTTTACCCACTCACTCACCCGGATTTCTTTCAAACATACTTTTTGATTTTAGATTAATAAAAAATTATTAAACAAACATCGTATATAGCTTTAATAAATTTTGTTTTGATCTTATACTGTTTTGATAAATTAAAAATTTTAAATAATATTGCTTTAGTCTTTCGCGCTTTAGGGAATATTTTTGGCATGATTTTATTTTCGATAACCCTTGATCTTTATGAAATTATTAAATTTTTAGCTCAGTTTGTCAAAGTCACCTATTGGATTTGACATGTCTGAATGTTTGTAGACTTTTTTTCAATTTTTTTCAATTTTATCATTTTTTAATTCTTTATACTGTATTAATACTGGAATTTTGGTACGATAGGAGGCTTTTTTATTTTTTTCAATTTTTTTAACTTTTTTCATTTTTATGGCATATTAAAAATTTGCCATTGTGTTATCAGTTTGTCCGTGTGTCCGAATTAGTGGTGACGCGTATCCTATCCATGTCTGAATTTTATACATATTGTAAAGTATGTGCGTGTGTGGAAAAAATTAGAAAAATCTATAGACACGAAACTTTTGGGTGACCGAATAAGTGGTTAAACGGATCTCCGAATTTCATACTTATGAAATATTGAAACCATTTTATCTCATTAGTTTTTTATACTTCATAACAACGATTAACCACTTACAAAATTTAAAATTACATTTAAATATATTTATTTAAAAAATAAAAATTTAAGGATTCGGTGGATAACAAAAATCTATATAAACAACTCCGAGACGATCCTATCATACAACATCCAAAACAACACAGAACCCTACACTACCCTAACCGACCCTAACCGACCCAAACCGTGCCCCACCAGTCCCAACCCGAACCTTACACACAAAACCAAAACCCACAACACTCAACGAAAACCCTACCCTACCCAAATCGTACCCGATCCAGACCATTACAATTTACTATATAGACAAAAACAATAGATTATAATTATGATACTGTAAAGCAATGAAAATCTCGTTTCGATTAATGATTTATTTAAATATTGTTTAAAATTGTTTTTCTTTATGTTTTTTGAATAAAATAATCTTTATGATCAAAGTGAGCGCACTACTATTGTTCATTCTTGTTTTAATTTAAAAGTTTGCTTCCATAGACAGTGTTTTTACGTTCTAATCTTTATGTGCCAATGAAAGCGAAAATTTTGCGACTACTGATTACCATAAAACAATGGATTTTGCATAATAGAGCCAAAAATAGAGTCAGAAAAGTGTTAATAATAATTTATTGGAAATTGGAAACAAGATGGTAAGCTTAGATAAGACTGCTACACAATCTAATTTCAAAGAAATCTTATTTTTAGCATGTTTACACGATTCTTACTTTTTCTAAGAAGTGATTTTATAAAAGATTACTAAAAATTTTTTTACCTGGTGTTGTATAACATCCAGTATTTTTAGCACTATCCTCTAATGAAACTCATTATTATTTAATAGCAAATAGAAAGCTAACATCTACTTTAAGCGAAATGACAAAACAGAAAAAGCAGACAAATATATAGCGCAATGTATATTTAAATTAGTTTTATCTCCATTATTAATAGACTGAATCCAAGCACTAACAACTATAAATACAAGCGTTTTTACTATGATTTGGTAGCGAATTGCGTAACAAATTTAATAGTAAAAGCACGCATTCGGCGTGTGTTTGTGACAAATTTTATTTATCTAGTCTAAACAAGATTGTGTATGTGTGTGTGTGTGTAGGACACTATATTTAGATTTACAGAATACTAACAATAGAGATCAGAAGTTAGGCCAAACAATTTCTTTCTATTTTTTTGTACACACTATATTTATTCTGACAATAGATCTTTCGCTTGTCAGAGCAAATATAACTTTCTATTTGAAAGCTTAATAATGACTCCTCTCAATAATTGAAACATATATTTTCTCACTATTTTTTTATTTGCACGATTTTTAATTCTATGAAACATGGTTATAGTTAAATTCCTATATATCCATTTATAACCTTTTAATTTAAACAAATTTAACTTAAAAAATCATTTTCGTATTCGATCACAATTCTCCGTTGTCTTTCAAGCCCTATAGTCATTGTCTACAAAGCAAACAAAGTATACAGAAATAAAATTTTATTATTTTTATTAGGGTCTAAAGGAGTAGCAAAATAAATGTGGCTAAATGTTTGAATTAGAGTTAGATAAAGAGTTAGTAGACAGGCGAAAATAAAGCGAAGAACTTTTATTACATATCGTGACAACCAATAAATTAAATGCCGTGAAGTATTTGGCTGTGTGTCTGCGAGCAGTAAAATTGCCAACAATAGCAGTGATATGTTAACAATGGACGACATACAAAATTGGTCTATAAAACACTTGTGACTAACTGTTTAAGTATCTTTATTTTTATGGTTATACACGATCTTTGATTATAATAAAACTGTTCTTTCGATTCCGCAAATTAGTAGAAAAAGGGTAAAAGTTTAATGATTCTTACGTAAAGGTTTTGTCGAATTACATTATATAACAATAGACAAATAACGGCTCAGTAGAAATAATATTTAATTTTGCAACATTGTCAAAACGTAAAACAACAATTGTTTGTTAAAATAAAATTTTACTTTAACTTCGTTCAACAATATTTACTTAAACCTCGAATCTGATGTACTATAATATGATATACTAAGGATAACGTAGCAAAACAGTAAATAAAACGGATTTCAAACGTAAACATTTAATAGTTTTTTATAGTCTGAGAAAAGTACATTATTTTTAGCTGATCAAGAGTTTTACTTTGTTTCAGTTTATGAAATGTATGGTCGAAGGAATTAATCGGTTAATCTGTTTGTTGACGAATTTTATACACATTTTAAACTAAGCTATACATACGTATTAGTTTTGTAACAATTTTTATGTAACTCTAATAATTAATTTAATAAAGGTTACAATTTTATTTTGACGAAACTAATGCTGCTATTATTAAACATAAAAATAAGTTTATTACTTTATGAATTTTTCAAAAAATCTTCCGGATCGTTAACCAAATTATCTAAGCGAAAAAATAGACGAACACACAGCAGCAAAATTAAATTTATGTTAAATGAGCTATAAAATATATATATATCTCTTATAATTGAGATTTATTTTTCAAATTAATTCTTTCTTTGTTGTATCGTGGAATAAATTTTCAGCACATTTTAACTCAATTATTTTGCCCATCACACAGCAAATCTCTGGAATAGAATTACAACTTTCCACATAACTCATCCAAACATAATTGCATAATTATATTAGTTGAGCATTATATCAGTTAAGCAGAAAAACGAAAGTATCTCAATGATTATGAGGCGAATGTGTGCGTATTCTCAAAAACGTGATATCTATTCCCGTTCTATTAATAGATTAGAGATTGGAAATAAGTGCTTCTTTAGATGGTCTAACGAAAAGTTGGCTATCTTTGCGCCATCGATATGACGCTGTCCAACAATTCTTACAAAACATAACACAGGCATAAATACGCCTATTTTTACGTATTACTTTAGATTTCGCACGCTAAGCAAAATTTTGTTTTTATCACACCATAGTTGATCGAATAACAATTTGAACTTAAAGACAATGTAAGGACAACGAAATCCACTGAATATTTGAAATGAGGAATTAAAATAATGATTATTTTTGTTATCCATCCATAATCAAAAAATATTTCGATCAATAATAATTCATGTTTTTAATTTATGTACTTTAAAGCCGAAATCAAACGTTTTTTTCTGATTAAGTTTATATTACGTATTATGGAAATGGAAACTTCGTTTTGCTTATCTATTTTTTTTACTTCTCACTTCAGTAGTTGAGTTTTTATTATAACTTTGATAAACGATATGAATTTATAATAAGTTATCAAAAGAAATTTTTTAAAGCGTAAAACTACTCGTACACAACAAGAAAATATATATATATTTTAAGAGAAAAGCGTAAAACCCATAAATCTCGAGAGAGAGAGAGAGAGAGAGAGAGAGAGAGAGAGAGAGAGAGAGAGACTACAGAATCCAAATAATTTCAAACTATCATTTGTGACAAATAACATGTTATTGCTTTTATCATTTTCAGACCGAAAAAATAGTGGATAACGATCTTTATTGTAATTTTGACATTTCCAGTCCTAAAGCTAATATTATGTTAGTTATTATTGTTGTAAATTTACGAGTGTTACGAGTGCAAGAAAAATACGAAAGAAACACTTCAATTTATTGCAAGATTTTATTGATAAATAACTTATACGTTATGTAGAAATATTTTCCTCTTGAGTATGTTACATAAAATCAAGTCTCTCGAGCAAAATAAACTCAAATTGTTATTTCATGGTCACATTTTTTATAAGTCCCAATATACAAGTTAAATTTATGATTAGCATCGTGTTATAAATTCTATGTAAAAGATTTTTTTTTTGTAACACATAATTGAGAATTATTCGACTAAAAAGCATTAGGCAACTGCTATTTTTAGACTGCTCTTATTTGACGTACGCACGCATTTAATTAAAAAATTGTAAGCTTTCGCGGATCGACCATTTAGTAATTTTCAATTTTACATATATTTTTAATTTGTACGTACACACGCATATATGTTCCGAGCGAAGTTCATTGACCGTACTTTTTAATTGAAGAGCAAATTAAATTATTCTAATTATTGTAGGCTACTATAAACACGATGAAAAATTCAAAATATTTCGAATATTCGGTGTATTAATAAAATTCCATCATTAATTTAACTTTCATTGGTTACTTTTCCAGATAATCACTGTTTAATGCATGGCTTGCTTAAGATGATAGGCTTAAGGCAATAACAATAAACAACAGTTACAATGCTGTAAATATATAATATGTTAGATCGTATTAGCCTGTGGTATGACCTTTCGCTAACTCTTATCTAACTAATGAACATTAACGTTTAATGTTTGGATTTTTCTTACTAAATAAACTATGGTTAAGTCTGTCTTTATTGTGTCAACTATAATAGGTGATTGTCCTGAACATTTTTTTACCTGTATCCTACAAAAATTAGACAATATAATAGTTGAGAAAATCGTCATTTAAGGAGTGCCATAAAGTTTAGAAATAAATATACCAAATAACTTATTCTAACATTACTCGTATCTAAACTACCGTAAATTATGATATTCTTTTTAATAAAAGCCAATATTAATAAATTGAATTTTGTGCAAACTTTTATTTAGTAGTTTGAAAAATAGATAAATTCATTACTACTTTTAGCTTACGTTAGTTAATCATTTAATAATGGCAATTAGTAATCACGGCCAATCAATAATGCATTTGCATGGTTTTATTAATTAATACTGTATTGATTTTTTTTATAAAACTATAAAAGCCTTTAGGTTTGATATGAAAATATTAATACTTGCATTAAAGTTAGGCATGTGTAGCTAATTAACAAAAAGTTATGATAAATATTTTTAAAAAATATTCATCCATCACTAATGAATCTCAATGATTGTAACATTTTTTTAAATTTTCCAAAACATTTGCTAAAATATATTTTTAAGTGCATAATAAATTTCGTTTACATAAAAGATTATATAATGAAAAATACGGTATTTAAATTTTTTTGTTTTTTTGGAAGTCTATATATTTAATCTAAAATCAGCTTAAAATATTATTAATTAGTTTTCCGTTTTATGACTCGAAAAATAGGAACACTTTTGTCAAAGATTAACTACGGTAACAGTTGTTGTTCAGAACGAAGTTGTAGTGATGCTGACGAAGACAGATTAACGTTTTTGAATGATTATGACAATAAAATGTCAAAGCAATAAAATTCTATATCTCAGACGCGTTTAATGCCAGCTACAACAAAAAATCTCAGCCTATTATTTAAATTAATTTTGTTACCCCAACTCTCGACAAAAAATTGTATAAATCATTTCAATGGCTTAACCGGTGCTAACAACTAATATATAACATTATATTATGCTCGGAATAATAAATTCGGTGACAGAGTGGTAGTCGGTTGTCGGATACGTATTGAATGGCAAAGTAAGCGTAGCGGCAAAGAAAAATCACATTATAAAGTTTCTATTATCGAGGATCGATATCACTTTGTGGGCGAAAAAAATCAGTAAGAAATGCACGAACTATATACCAGGTTTTACAGATACACTTTTAGCTATAGTTACATGCGTACGTAAGTGTGGGTGTCATGTCTTCGCTTTAAGTGCAAATAAAATGAGATTCGAGATATATATAACGCTATATACGGTATAATAGAGCAAAAACAATTTTTTCCTCTTAACCAGTTAGAGGTGATATTAATTGCTGTTCACACTACTTATCAAGCGGAGAGAAAAATCTAATTTTTTATACCATACCGTTTAATATCCATCCGAATGATTCGCGTTTTAATTTCCTTTTCTCGGCTGCTGTCATCCAATGAAATATAATTGGCAGTGAGGTTCAGAAAGCGTATAGATTTCACGCTTTATAGATTGAGTGAACAAAAAATCAATCAAAGCGGCAGACATTCGAGAGCCAGACATCAAGCATTAAGCATAAAGTATTTTTGATGGATTTTCAATAAGACTGAGCGCGCGAGTCAGAGGAGAGAGAGAGAGAGAGAGAGAGAGAAAGAGAGAGAGAGAGGAGAGGGAGAGAGAGAG
>JAQIXJ010000897.1:0-25995 GCA_034700185.1 Phthiracarus laevigatus | reverse complement strand
AAACAACTCGAACCTAACTTTGATATTAGACTAAAGATGGAACAAGTATTGGCGCATCAGTGGCTTAGATAACATCAATAATTATTTAAATCGAAAAACAAATACTATTTATTTGTCGCATTTGTAATCAATAGTAAAAATTCATCGGTTGAGAATAAATTAATTTGTTAACTCAATAATTTGTGTAATTTATTTAAAGAACTATTTTTTAACGAAATATAAAATTTAGTAACTTTGAAAGAGAACTTTATCATAATTTGTATAATTTATGAAATAAACTAATGCTTAATGAAATAAAGAAATTTCGAAACAGTGTGAGAGAAGAAATTAATATAAAATTAAATTATTGTAAGATAAAGTGACAAAGATATAGAGAAAAATAAATAAATAAAAACACTCAACTAATTAATAGTGATTAATATATATTTATTTATATCAGTATTAGATATTACTGGTAACCATATAGTTCTCATAATTTTTTGAAAATGGCATATAAATTAAAATTTATGACAAAGAAATTTAACCAATTAATTTTTCACTATTTAATTTATGAAAATAAGAGTTGTTGTGCTAAAGTTTAAGCAGTGTCTGAGTTATTAAAAGCTGATTCAAATATATTGTTTAATGGTTATAAAAATTTAAACTTAAAATTTTATTTTTTCATTCGAGTTTAAGACAATTGATGAATTTGTATTTATATTTTGGGTTATATTAATTTTACTATTTTCTATTTATTAAATTTAACTTAACTTTTTCACAGCCTAAAACAGCTTTGTTTGACATCTTATTGTAAGACTTTTATTTGAAACCCAATTTAAATTCAAAGCTACTTTTCAACTATTTATAATTATTATTTTATTGTTAAATTAGTTTTTTTGTTGTTAATTTTTTCGTTTGACTGTTTGAAATTAATAATAGCATCGATTAACGCATCACCAGGAAAATCAAAAATAATAATTCTCACAAACGATTAATGAGAATTTTCTTAATTTATTTTAAAAGTATCAGTTTCCGTAAAAGCGATGCTACATATTTCATTGTTTTTATTTTATTTTTGCGCACCGTTTCATATTAGGAATACGAAGATAAAAAACCACCGTATTTTGTATTCACTCATAACTGCTAATGGAAGTAATTATGATACAGTATATGAATTTGAAAATAGATACTATGAAGAGATTATGTAAAAATAAACATTTTATTATAACTAGTTTTGTAGTAAACAATTGAATGATGCGCTTTAGAAAGCGTCTTTTGCATATTAATTATTAACAAACATGGTATTTGATTCTTATATATTGTTATAATTTATTGGTAAATTTATTTTGGAATTAATTATTAAAATAGAATTTATTTTCTATATTTAAACCTAAGTTTAAACCGAGTACGAGCATATTTTTGGTTGTAAAATTTTGCTTACTCGCGATCGCGAATAATACGCGGTAATACGTTACCAGTATAACTAATACGTACTACTAATGGCAAGTGCTCCGTAAAACGGTGAGTCGAAACTAGTGATGAAGCTCGGGTTCCAGAGGCTCCAGCTGGAACCTGAGCCTCCCTATAAGAACCTGAACCTCCAGCCTCAAATAAACTTAAGAGCCTGAGCCTCTTAACTGGAGCCTGAGCCTCCCTCCCCGTATATAGTAATAATGTTTAGATTAGTAATAAAAAAATGTTTATCACATTATCAAATGACATTTTACTTTACGCATTTTAGTTTAATGTGGTATATTTGATTATCAATGTAATTATTATTTCTCAAATAATTATAAAAAATCATGTTTTACGAAAATTAGTGATATTAAATTGTAAAATATTCGTAAGAAATGTTATTATTGTCAATTTTGAAAGTAAGAGCATCTCTCCATAGGCTCCAGGCTCTCGTAAGCAGAACCTGAGCCTCGAACCTCAGGTTCAGGCTCCAGAGGCTCTAAACCATCATCACTAGTCGAAACGAGTGTCAATCGAATTAAAATCACTGCTGTTGTGATTTAAATAAATGAAATTTAAAAAACATGGACTTAAATTTTCATAATATATCTCAATATTAAGAGGAATAACAGATCGATATGCATGCTTATAAACTGATAGATGCATTAAATATTGATTATCAGTGAGTTTATTCATCACTTCAACAGTGAAATTAATTTTCGGTCGTTGTTTCGCGATTGAAACCATTTTATCGATACTTGCTGTTGTTATATGTTTACATCCTTTAAGTATTAATGTTTTTAAATGCAAACAATTATCGATCAGATTTTTAACGCTAGAGTCTGTAAACTCACTAATGGTGTGGTAAAAGTTAAAGTGAACGCACTGTAATAGTTTCAATTGCGCCAAAAAGTTCAACGTTTCATCTTTGATAGGACACCCATAAGTTGTATTAATACTTATTTGTTTCAATTTTGGTAAATAGAATCCAATATTGCGCACAAATTTGTCATCAATAAAATATGATTGTATCTCTAAATATTTAATTCGACGCATTTCATCAATAACTTCACTGAAAACCTTCCCAAGTCGTCGGATTGTGGCGGAATTACTAAAAAATCGGTACCAATAAGTAATTTTAAATATTGAAGTTTAGAAAAATTATTGATGCATTTTAATAATTGAATACATGTCAAAGGTTTGAAAAAGATATAATCCTTGTTTCCTTTTAGTTTTATAGTTAAATATTTAAGGTTAACTTTTTTAGCATTAATCGAAAATTTCTCAAAAATGCGAACGAAATGATTGAGATTTGTGTAACGAATATTCATACACAACTTCTCCAGATTAATCAGTTGAGATAAATGATCAATAAATTGTGAGCAATCATTTGCATTGACTGATGTTTTCAATACTTTAATTGTATTCGAATATCTTTTCACAAAAATATTCAATAAATGATTACAATTTGTATCTGAATCATAAAATAAATGAATTTCACTCAATTTCGGTGCCAATACTTCATCCGAATTCTCATCAATCAGTTGTGATAATTCAATATTTACGATTCGCGTAACATTCGGACACATTTTCATAAAATGACGAATTGTTGTGAACTTAATTAATCGAAAATTATTATTCACAAAATATCTCGGATAACGATCTAATTCATCGAAATCTAATGATAACAAATTATGGCAATAGTTTGCAATTATAGACAACAAATGCTCGTAAGTTATAGTGTCTTTTGACCGTGAGTTTCTTTCATACCTAATAATAATATGATTGATTTGTTTACATTTTCTCAACAATAGTTCAATAACTGATGTTTTATTCGATGGAGTCATTCTCTTATCATAGTGTGATAATAATCTATAACCCATTAAAGTGTTTTTTCTGTCTTCATAATCCGAAACGTATCCAATTTCTAAAACTGTTTGTCGATTAAATATAGTTGTTTTGAATTGTATAGAAACGCATTGGTATTTGATTTTGTCAGTAAATGACAAATACTGTAATATATGTTCACACAAGTCATCACCAAAACGTGTAAAACTATTGCGATTGAAACCTGATTTTAATAAATCACTCATTTTTGAATAAATTATATTAAGTTTTAATTAATTATTAAATGAATAAACCACACAAATGATGATAAACTAAATCTGGTGATAAGGGATTATAATTAACCGGAAATAATAAGCGATAACATACAGTGTGTCCTATTAGGAACGCATACGCTATAAATAATCAAACAAAGTTCGGATAAACATTCCAATAGTTATTATAATACATTTCTAAGCTTTATACCGGTTTCAGTTCCGCTTCAAACATATGAGAGTCGTATGTTTAGAACGAGTATAAACTGTTATATTGTGTACTAATTGTAAGATTTGTTTTATTTTTAATAAAGTGATGCGTTTAACAACAGAACAACGATTATTTATCATTAGTATTTATTTTGAAAATTATAAATTGTGCAAAACAGTTTTTAAAAAATGCATTGAAGAATTCAAAAATAAGTTCCCGAATACAACAGTGCCGAACAAATCTTCAATTTTAAGGCTAATTAAAAAACATCGGGAAACAGGTAGCGTAAGTGATATTGTGCCTAAAACACGTATAAAACGAGTTTTAACCGAGATTAAACTTAATGAAATCAACGACAGTTTTAGAAAAAGTCCAAAAAAATCGCTACGAAGAAGATCACAACAGTTATCGATTGCCAAAACAACGTGTAGTACAGCTGCTAAACTTTTAAATTTAAAAGCTTATAAATATAAAATTGTGCAAGAACTTAAACAGTGCGATTATGTGAAAAGAAAAAAATTTTGTGAGTGGTTTTTGGTGTTTATCAAAGAAGAAAATGTGCTAAACAAGATATTTTTCACAGATGAAGCGTGGTTCCAATTGGATGGACACGTCTATAATTCAAGAATTTGGGGAGAAAAAAACCCAAATGAACTAATTTCGAAAACGTTGCACCCTAAAAAAATTGGAGTTTGGTGTGCGATTTCAAAATCTACAATTATAGGGCCAATTTTTTTTACTAAAACTGTAGATTCTAAGGAATATATTAGAATTGTAAATACTTTTTTAATGTTTCTACCTATTCCTCTGCAAAAAGTTGCAATTTTCCAGCAAGATGGGGCACCGGCTCACACATCAAATTTAACTGCTGAAGTACTAAATAGATCTTTCGGTAATAGAATAATTTCTAAAAAAACTAAGAAATTAAATACTTTAAGCGAATGGCCTCCTAGATCTCCAGACCTCACAAGTCCTGATTTTTTTCTTTGGGGTTATCTCAAAAATAAAGTATATGCTGAAAAACCGCAAAATATTGAAGAACTTAAAGAAAAAATTACTTCTGAAATAAAAAACATTAAACGTGAAACTTTAATTAATGTTTCAAACAGTATGATACGCCGCGCTAAACTTTGCAAAGATTTAAATGGTGGTCATTTTGAACACTTATTATAAATCATTAATTAAATTTTGTGTAATATTTTAAATAAAACATGCTTTTTTGAAATTATTTTAAATCATATTTATCCGAACTCTGTTTGATTATTAATAGCGTATGCGTTCCTAATAGGACACACTGTACACTACAGTATAAGCTTATATAGCTATAGCCTAATAACTAATAACTAGTAAATAGTAAAACGTAAACAACAATGGATGAAATGTATGCGTCATTTCCTTAATACAATCGAAATTACTAAATATATGCTGTAATTAATAATGATTTCGAAAAAGAGTAGCTTAAAAAGTTTAGCGCAAACTAATCAAATGGAATCGGATGTGAAAAAAATGGGATCATTGATCAAATTAAAGGTAAAGATTAGTATGTTATTGATATGTTATTTGATATGATATAATCAATTATATATATACATGATTTATAATTGAGACCAATAAAAAGAAGTACTTCGTTATTCGAGAGAGTAGTGGTTCCAATTCTGCACGACTCGAATATTACGACAGCGAAAAGAAGTTTAAAAATGGATCGCATCCTAAGAGGTCTATTATATTAAAAAATTGTTTCAGTATTAATAGTAAAGTTGATGCTCGAAACAAATATGCGTTCGCGCTCTACACTCGTGATGACTGTTTCGCCGTTGGAGTGGAAGATGAAACACAATTACGTGATTGGTTGGACACTTTAATGTTTGTCCAATCACGTGATAATAGTTTAGATACCAATGGTGTTAATGGTGGTAACAGATCTACCGTTTATGACTATGTTTGGCAAATAACGTTTATGACTAATAGAGGTTTGGCGAGTATTCATAATATGACGGGAGTATACAGACTATGTTTGACTGCACACACTTTATATATCGTTAAACTGGACTCACAAGTAGTTTACGAGTTACCTTTAATAACCATTAGAAGATGTGGTCACACCAATGCCACATTTTTCATGGATTTGGGACGATCTTCGAGCATAGGACCTGGAGATTTATGGATTCAAGCAGAAGATTCAACCATTGCGCAGAATATGCATGAAACCATTTTAAATGTAATGAAATCAAAAAATCCGGAAGAGTTTCCATCTCCTCGACCGCGAAGTGCTTCTACTAGTGAGCGGCCAATAATTACGTATCGAAGACCACAAATGCCTCATATGTCGCAAACAATCGCACCGATAATAACGCCAGTCGTCAGCTCTATTCAAACCGCAACCAATATAATGAGCCATAGTTCTAGTTCTATGCGTGATAGATGTGATAGTATGCCATCGCGATCACGAACTGCTAGTGAAACTGAAACTGTACACGACTCTAGAATATGGCCGAATTATCATCACCACACCAGCCATCATTCGGTACTTACCTATGGAAGGACTATGTCTTATTCTCCGCCTTCCAATAACCCTTTAAGGTATGACACTTCACATCCACCCATCATAACGTATGAGCAAAGCATTCCAAATTTATTTTTACATTTTAACATTAAATTATAATTTGATTGCTTTAATCATATACTCAAAATATATAAATAATTCATATGATAATGTTTGGTTGAATTACCAACTTTTAACAGTCCAAATTCAGGCGCATGTTCGACAGAAAGTGTTGTCAGCTCATTATCAATCGAAGACAATGAAAACAATTTTTTACCTGAACATCATCTAAGTATGCATAATTCTATGATGCGATCCGAACCACCAATAACTGAAGAAGAAGCTATTACAGATGATTATTTTACAATGGAGCCGAAAAATACATCGAAAACCATTACGAGATCTGAATTAAATCTGAAATTTGTTTCTGTCAACAAGCCTAACGTGTTAAACATAGAAGAAACTGCTAACACAGATGATTATTATATTATGAACAGAATTGTTGCTGAGGTTTGTTTTAATTGTTTTTAGTTTGTATTTACATTTTATAATTATACGTACCACACACAAGCCCAATATGCGGCAATTTCTTAAATTAGAATTCGTTACCACAAATCCAAATAAAAATAATGTACATTAATGAACAGTCACCGGCAAATGGTATTTTCTCAAATACCAAAAAATGATAAAATTTGTTTTTACAGCCAATTTTTATAAAACATTGCATTTGTCCCCAATTTTATGTTGGCATAAAAAAATAAAATTATCGTGTTTTCAGAACAAAATTCTAGTTTTAGGTTATTTTAAATTGTTATCAATTTTTTAATTACAAATATGCAAAAAAGAGAAGTTTTTTAGTAGGCAACAAATACTGTGATTTAAAAAGAAAATGAAATTTTATTTTGACTCTTTCTTAGAATTTACTTAAGTTAGTAAAATAATTTTTTGAACACATCTCCAGTTTTAAAAATTCTGTACGCCAGCCATCATTAGAATTTCCAAAAATTTCAAAAATTAATATTTTACATGAAAAAACTTAAGATTTTTGTAACAGCCAAAAATAAAACATATTCCCAAATAAAAAAACAAATATTGGCGATTTTTTCCTAATTATTCGCTGTCCGATAATTAATACGTATTACTGTATCTTTAGTATTACTTTTCCGTGTTTTTTATTGCGATAAATCTAATCATTGCCATTTTACTGTTTATTATTTTTTATGTTTGCTTAATATTTTGTATAAGTATTGTAATTATTACATGAAACTATTTTAATACTTTGATAAAGAAATATAGAGGTTAACATTTACTTAGAAACTTGATAAGAATGACACTAACGCTGTTTACTGGATTATTTTGTACTTAAAAATATATAATGCGTGTCATTCATTTTTGTATGGCAACCTGTTTTTGAACCTTTGTTCGGCACTCGTACGTATTAAATAAAAGTAAAACCCTGTAAATAAGTTATAGTAACTTTATTTGCAAACAAATTTCTGCTTTTCTCGTTATTAGAGCTTAAAAATTGCATTTATTTTTAAGAGTACTAGAAAAAACCACTTACGCTGTGCGCGTTGACCGTACTATTAATTTTCTATTTTATTTATTTATTTAGACCACAGTCAGTTTAATATGTCACTCCTTTATTAGCATTATCCAGTTTAACGTTATGTTTATGCTTATATCTATTATAGCCCGCACAACGACGATTTATAATGTTTTACCTTACCCGTTATAAAACTATCGCATATTTCTTTCTACATACAACTATAAGCTAAAATCTTTTTTGGACATTGTTAGGCAGGGTGTCCCAGAGGGGGCTGGGGGTTAAGCCCCCCAAGATTTCTCAAAAAGTTGACCCCCTACCTAAAAAATGAAAAATGACATCTCTACGGTGAAAAAAATTTTATCTGACTGAAAATAGGCTAAAATCAGATAAAAATGGGAAAAATAAGGCACAAATGACTAATATGAGGTTAAAATTGGGAACGGGATAACCCGTTTTTATATTAAAAGTCTTAAAAATGTCAAATATAGTCAAAATAAGTGAACATCTGAACGGGATATTCCGTTTTATAGTAACAATTTGAACAAAAATGATAAAAATCGGGTAAAAATAGGCAAAATTCTGAACGGGATATTCCGTTTTTATAGTAGCAATTGGACCAAAATGATAAAAATCGGGTAAAAATAACCAAAAAACGGAACGGGATATTCCATTTTCATTGTAACTATAAAGACTATAATTCTAAAAATAGGGTAAAAATAGAATTGATTATTGGCTTGTTTTATGGAAAAATCCGAAATTATAAGCAAAAATTCAACTTTAAGAAAAATAATATAAACTAATGGGAGCGAGTGAGCGACCATTTACTAACTGAACTTAACTTTACAACGTCAGATAGTATGACCGTATCGATCATGTTTTTAATGTATTTTTGTCCGATTGCAGAAAAATTTTGGCTTAAATCCGAGTAGTTTGACCCCCCTCCCCTAAAATTTTGAAAAGTCTGAAAGTAACCCCCAGACAGACACACTCTGGGACACCATGTTTTTAGGTAATCTCAGTAAAAATAGTTCATTTTAGTATTGTATAATTTTTTATAACTTAGTATTTTTAACATGTATATGTGTTGAAGGTGTGGGCCTCTGGCAGGGTGTCCCAGAGGGGGCTGGAGGGGGGTTACCCCCATGATTTCTCAAAAAAGTTGACCCCCTACCTAAAAAATGAGAAATGACATATCTATGGGGAAAATTTTGTTTTCATGTTTTTTTGTCCGATGGCAGAAAAATTGTCGCTTAAATCCGAGTAGTTTGACCCCCCCCTAAAATTTTGAAAAGTCGGAAAGTAACCTTCCCCCAGACCGGCACACTCTGGGACACCCTGGCCTCTGGAGACGGACAATCAAACAAACTTTACTCTTTAATTACTGTACAGTAGGCCTATTATAGTGATTTTGATGATTAAAATATTATTAAACTAAAATAAATACAATCAATTATATATATATGAACAGAACATATACATACATATGCACTCATTAATTACAATTAATAGAATATAATTTTAGATTTAATTAACACTTATAATTTAATACGGTTTGCCATATACCGGTAATAGATTTTATGGGACATATTTTAAAATAATAATATGGCATTACGTTATTTTATTTTGATCAGAATAAAAATTCATTACAAAACGAAGAAATGAATGCATATATGCCGATGAGTCCATTAGCGAGTAAAGAGACGGACAATGTTTCACTAAGTGGTCTGTCGAGTGGCTTCGAAAACAATTTAAATACGGGAACCGATGAATATGTGCCTATGACTATCAATTCTGGACAACAAAATACTATATCGAGCGACGAATATTTAAATATGGCTCCTATTTCAGCATCACTGCCAAGACATATAAATGATATTTCAAATAAAAATCCAATAATTCAAGAAGAATTCCATTTGGAAAAAGTGAAATCATATTTTTCAGCGAACGATGATTCACTTGACTATATCACACCACAAAGAGCTTATTCTATTGGTAGCAGACCTCAACCTAAACCAATCAGAATGAATACAAAATCAAAACAACTTTCATCGAATTCAGAAAATGAAGAAGAAATACGAGCTCGAGCTTTCTCAATGGGAAGTCAAGCAAATGCTAAAGACAGAGTTGCCGCAAAGAAAAAAGCATTAATAGATGCGCAAATCGGAGCACAAAATAAACCAATTGATGAAATGGTAAAAGCAACAAAAAAGGCTTCGAGTGCGCCACTTATATCTTCTGTTCAGCCAAGAAAAAGAAGCGCCACTGTTGGAAGTCGACCAATATTTAATAAAACAACTACTCATGATAACAGTGATTCAGATTTAATGGAAATCGATTACTCAGTCAAATCAAATGTAGATAAACTAAAACGTAGCTCTATTATTGTCGGCGCTCAACCATCGACAGCATCCTGTTTCAGGCCTCGATCTAATTCTCGATCATCAACTATCACACCAATTGGTGCTATGGCTGATACAACTTCGTCATCAGCCACTTCATCATTAAGTGAATTGAGCGAGAAAAGAAAAAATCTGTGCAACTCTAATATTTATGTAGATCTGGAAGAGAAGAAAGGTTTGAAGGATAACAATAACAAAGAAATGGCAATAAAACGTGTGGTTGAGAAACAAGAGTCAAATGATTATCTAGAAATGGTAATCAAAACAAAACTGCCATATGGTTCACCTTCACATTCAACACGTTTGCAGACGCACAGTGAAATAGCAATGCCAATATCATCAAATGGTTCGGAATACGAAAATCAAAAAACCAAAACGAAAACCACTTCATCCAAAATCGCTCAAATCAAAGAAACCAACCAAAAGGACAATGACAATGACAATGACAGCGGCGATTATGTTTGTTTAGATATCAATTCAAATACTAATATGAATGTGCCTCAATACAAATATACTAATAAATCGTTGCCCGAAAACATTCCATTAGTATTATCACAAACAATACCTTTATCTGTGCCTCAATACGAAAACGTTGAGATAAAAACACGTAATATTAATGATAGTAATAATAGTGAAAATATAAATAAAAGTCGACCAATAAGTTGTCATTTACCAGAATTTCGAAAACAATATTCTGTGCCAAATGCGATTAACGCCACATCACCAGTCAATTTTCGCAAAATATCGTGTCCATCGAACTTAAATCAAACTTCTTTAAGTCCATTAATATCGAGTAAACGCGTAATGAATAATAAAAAGAGCGAAGAGTTGAAAACTTGTACACAAAAATCTAACAATTTGTACGAAAATGTTTCTCTTTGTACTATTAATTGTCGGCCATCTTCTGTTTCTTCGGAAAGAGAACTAAATTATGCTTCGCTAGATTTAGCTCCATGTGGAACATCTGCTGTCGGTTCAAACTCATCGATTGGGTGCGAAGAAAAAATGGAGAGAGTGTCGAAATCTCAGTTATCATTAAGTGGAAATGTTGCCTCATCATCGTCTTCGTCATCACCTGTCGCTTCTTTGTTATCGTGTGGCAGCCAAGAAATTAATGCTATCAATGTTTCCGATGAATTAAATGCATTATTATATGCAGAAATTGACTTTAAAAAATCTGAAGGATTGAAGAACACGGCGTCAAGTGCAAGAAATTAGCAGTTAATTATGGTTATTAATCTACAAATCTATAAACGAAACTAAACTCCAACTTAACTAGTCGTACAAAACACTTCAACTGTTAGGAAAAGCAACCGAAAACTTTTACACATACTTATACCGGTTTATCAATAGCCAAAACTCAAACCAGAAAACAAGTCATTTTTGTTATGAAATATTATTAAATGTTATGTTTATGTTATTTTCGATTATTGCTAAATGAATGAATTGTATGTATTTTGAAAATGTAATAAAATAGGTTTTATCATTGAAAATTTATCATTTATTCAATTAAATGTTAACGAATACATGCAATACTGTATTTTATTTAAGATAAAATTCAAGAAAAATGAGATAAAAAATAAGCGCAACTTGTAATTAGTAATGACCACAAAGGTATCATAACCACGTATACAGAAAGTTGTTCCCAATATTGTAGTTTCACACATAATAACAGCTGAAAACACAATTTTGATAAAATACATAGCAAACAATAAAAATGAGAATTGAACCGTTTAAATAAGGAACCGCTTAAATGTCTTCGATAAGACTTTTGTATCCATTGATATAGCGTTGTAAGTACGAAAAAAATGTCAAATGCCCACATTGGGCTCAATACTATAAACCAATTCCTAGCAAATAACATAAGCAAAAACAAAAAATCACTCTATTTATTAGTTATTAAATCTTATGGGTTAATATGGAAAGTTTATTAAGTCAAGTAAAACATACCATTGTGATCGTGCATCAAGTTTTAATGCCAATAATATAAAAAAACAGGCAAATAATATCCATGTAAATAACGCTCTATGAATCACAGCCACAGCCATTCAATAGTTGTTTATTACCATTGTTTTATACAATTATGTGGTTATGTGTGGATGCACTATTTAAATAATAACTCATTAGTTTTAGTGTTAGTTTATATGAATTTTGGTGGATGTAAATTAATATAATGTTGTTATGACGATGTGCAGCATCATATGTAGCGCTCATATGTGGCGCTGTCTTCATTTGAAATATTAAACTAAAAAGTGGGTTTGGCTGTGTTTGGTTTATGATCACTAATCGCAATAAATGTTGAAATGTTTGTAAATAACAAAAATGCTTTGCATTCGATGTTACATTAAATTGTTAATATTAATCGTTAGTTCATTAAAAGTTTGCCACACATTTATTACAGAAAAGCCATTAAACCCATATGATAAAGAATACGGACAATGGGGTCATTATAATAACTATGACGCGCGTAACCGTCCACTACAACCCATCAATCCTTACGAAAGAAGGTATGATTCGCGATATGATCATACCGTTAACCCAAACCGAAGAGTTTTGATTGAAGATCCTGGCGATACCAGATGTAGAGACGCTATACATCAGGGTTTGTGCTATTAATCCATAATAAATATTATAGTATAGTTATCTATAGTATAATATTATACTATGTTGTATAGGTTTGGAAGAGTTTGTCACTGTAAACACATTGTATGGCAATGTTGTTGGAAAAATAGTCTACCTTTGCGATGGACCTGGCGTTCCATTAAGAGATAGACCACCATCTAAACACCAATCTGACAGACTTTCTTCCCAATTCAGACCAATTCGCAATTTTTGGCGCAATGTCACCACTTTTTTAGGCATTCCTTACGCTAGACCTCCAACAAGAGAAAATAACTTAAGATTTAAGGTAAGTCCACATATTTTCATTAATCTAAAGTTAATTTAATGATATCATGCCTAAAATTGTTGTGGTTCTGCTGTTTCCGCAATTTGTTCTGAGAAATTTTATATTTGTAACATTACATTAGTTAAGACTAGATGCCCGTGTCCTTGAGGGTCCCCAACCTCAACCTGGGACTCACAAACCATTTTGGGACCTAAACCTTAAGTTTTTTAAGGACTCGGACCTGGGACCTGAGCCCCGACTCGGGACTCTTACACTAATTTTACAACGAGTAATGTTATTAGTATTGCATCTTTTTATGCAATTATAAATTTCTTGTTTTACGTCTAATGACTAATATGTTTTCATTATATGTAATCTTTTTTTGAATGTATTTAATATTACTTGAACTTACATTTTATGCATATTATTCATAGAGAGCTCACATTTTATAGTTTTATTTAAGCTGATAAGTTATTTGAAAAATAGTTTAATATTTAATATAAAGTTTTCAAAAATGTAAAATTAACAAATTTAAAATACGTGCTCAATGGTCGAGCTAGTGCAGACACCGTCACAGATAAACGGATAAAGTCAAATCCATAAGCTCGATTTTTTTTCAAAGTGAGCTAAAAAAATGTTCAAGACAATATCAAATGACATTTTACTTACTTTTTTTAGTTTAATGTGATATATTTGGTTATCATTGTAATTTTTATTTTGCAAATAATTATAAAAATTCGAGTTTTACTAAAATGAGTGATTTTAAATTGGAAAATATTCGTTTAAAAATGTTATTTTGTTAATTTTGAAAATTAGAGCCTCTCTACATAATCTCTAGGCTCTCGTGAGCTTAACCTGAGCCTCGAACCTCCGGTTCAGGCTCCAAAAAGTAAGAACTTCGAACCCCAGCCTCTTCCAAAATTAAGAAGCTGAGCCCGGCTCCGAGTCTGATGTTCAGGCTCTCAGGCTTTAAACCAACGTCACTAATCAGTACCGCTCCGCTCCCGTAACGCAAGCATAAAAGTTACCTTTCCTTTAACGGCAAAACTTTTTTCCTCTAATCAGTTAATCCCCAATTCCTCTTAATCTCAACATAATGGAATTTGAATGAATTTTTCACTAATTCTCAATTTAACTCTACTTTAACCTAATTATTGGTTAATCTAAAAAATAAAAAAAATTAAACTTTGTTACATTTGTCTAAAATATAAGATTATATTAAAACTTAGTTTCTATATTGATATGGTTATTAAACATGCCTATATTGTTCCGATATTGTGAAGCACAACCATTTATTTTGGATTATTTTCTATTATTGTAATTTATTTGAATAGCCAACTCAACCTCCGATACAATGGGGAAGTATTCTCGCAGATAGATATCGTGATTCTTGCCCACAGTATATTCGATATACTGGTAAAGATTACGGCATTCCAATGACAGATGAAGATTGTCTGTACCTTAATATTTTTACTCCGTGGGCCGCTTCTGTGTTACGTGAGCCATACCCTGTTATGATTTATATTCATGGAGGATTTTATGATCATGGAAGCGGAAATACTTTTCCCGGTCATATGTTGGCAGCTTCGCAAGAAGTTGTTGTCGTTACTTTTAATTACAGATTAGGATTATTAGGTAAGCTTATTTCAATTCTCTCATCTTTTTAATTATTTTTACTGTATCATTATTTTATATAGGATTTTTAGCTACTGCTGATAATGCCTCGGCTGGAAATTTTGGTGTTTTAGACCAGATACAGGCAATTAATTGGGTTCGAGAAAATATATACTCTTTTAATGGAGATCCTAACCGGATAACACTTTTCGGAGTGGATGCTGGCGCTGCGAGTGCCGCTCTTCTTGCTTTATCTCCATTAACTCAAACATATATAAAAAAAGTGATTGCTCAAAGTGGAGCTGCTGTTTCTGATTGGGCTTTTGTTAGAGATCCATTGTTTATGCGAAATACCAGCGTTGTTGCTGGTTATACTTTCGGATGTCGTACTCGTCACACTTACAATTTAGTCGAATGTCTAAAGAGTAGAAGTGCTATAGATTTTACAACCAATGAAGTTAAACCTGATGTCGGTTGGTTACCATGGGGTCCTGTTGTGGATCGATTTACAAGAAACATTGAACATCAAGTGATGCCTGACTTGCCCGAGCATTTATTACTTTCGAATCGAAACAAGTTTGATTCCCAATTTGCATATATGTCTGGCGTAACAAGAGATGAAGGATCGGCATTTGTTTTTGCTGATGAGAAGTTAAAGTTAAATAATTATGCCATAACTGAAGAAATCATGGAGAAGAAGATTAGAGAATACGTTAATATATATAATTATACTTTAGATCAGGATAGACTGGTTCAAGCTATTAAATTTATGTATTCTCCATGGAGTGATCCTCACAATCTTTCGTTAATACGACAAGGATATATTGATATGCTTACCGATTCATTGTTTACAGCTGGCAACGATAAAATGGTTAAACTAATGGTCCAAAATAGCGTTAAAACCTATATGTATGTTCTTAATTATACCATTCAAGGCTTAAATCTTCCAGATTGGATCGGTGTGCCACATGATACTGAATATATATTAGCATCAGGTGCACCATTCATGGATTCAAGATTTTTCCCTACAGCTCTTCACTTAGAAGAAGCTAAATGGACAGAATCTGATAGAAATATGAGCCAACTAATGCTAGAATTATGGGCAAACTTTGCCAAATACCCAAATTGTATTCAGGAAAATCAACTTTTATGTGGACCAACTCCTTATGCCTTATTTAATACTATTCTTTGGAAACCAATGCAGCTAAAAAATTTGCAATATTTATCAATAAATTCTACAAACTATACGGAGTTATGGCAATTGAATACATGGTCGTATAACAAAGACTTGAATACAGCTAACGTTAATAATCAATGGTCAACTAGTAATATGTGGAAAGATTACAGACAAAAGTTTTGCCAATTTTGGAACGATTATATTCCAAGTATTATTGGTACTATTCCTCCAACATGGCCGCCAACCTATGAACCGTACGAAGAAGAATTAAGAATATACCGCGCAGCGACTTGGAGTGTATTGGCTGCTCTTATTGTTTTACTCTCTCTTACTTTATTGTGTTCATGCCTATACTGCAGAGCTAAAAGCTATCGTTATGGTGACGCAGCTATTGATGATTACATAGATATTCCCGATATTGCAACTATGGGTACTCAATATAGTGCACCTTCAACACGAGCTAATTCAGAAAGTAATCTAAGTTCTAGGATCAAATCAGAATATGCTCGACAAAAGTTCAAATCTGCAGAACGGATATACTATCCTAAGGATAAGCACACACAAGTATGATAAGCATGTTTAGTCAAACAAATTTGTGGTATACAGTATGTCAATTTTGATTGTTAGATATTTGTTCCCAGTTTCATTCCAGCCATATTCCATTCCATATACTTTTAATATACCTCAAAAGCTCAACACTGATCACTTAAAGTTTTAATTATTAAAGTTTTGATATATATATATATATAAGTTTATACCATAATGTTGATGCACATAACGAAGACTAATAACATTAATTTTTATCTCAAACTTTTTAATTATTCATAACTTTTTTTAATCTCGACAGTAAAGATTTTATTAATTTTTGCATTATTTTTGAGATAAATTCTATTATAATCAACTATTCTTATTTAAAAGTCTGTTTATTTTATAGTATTAATATTTATTTAATAGTATTTTTAGTAACTATATTACACTTTCAATTTATTCTGCCAAATAAATTGTTGCTTAATCTAGTAAATATAACCTTACAAAATTTTGGATTTTGTTGGAATATTACAGTAATTCTCTAATTTAATTATGGTACTTTTTTAAACAATTTAGTTGCAGTGTCTCTATCCATTTATTTTTCTAAACCAAATTTCATAAGAATAGTTTGTTTTGACCCATTGAGCCTATCAATGGAAGATCATAACAAATCTTTAATTCTCTTAATTCTTTTAAATGCCATATTTCAATATTTAAACGACTTTTAAGTTAGTGATAGAATTAATCAAATCACGAAATTCATATGAATAGGATTTAATTGTGAATTAAAATTCAGTATTTGAATATTTATGTGCGTCTATATTTTTATGGAAGCTCGTCAAGTGAAACCAGAATCACATTTTCATTGTTATTTTGAATCCTGTCGTCACTCAATAAAAAATTGTCATCATTTTTCGAGCTCTAATTATCATTAAACGAATAAATAGTTGTTTATTTATTCATTATTTGTGCCTATTTTTTATTGTTGTAAGTAAAATATAAAATATATACTTTGTATAAATTTTTATACCAAAAATGATTGATCTCTGCGCCAGTGATGAATTGATTTTATGCTATTTAAGGTTATCGTTTTTTAACAAAATAATGATATGGATAATAATTAATACGTCTATTACAGTATTAGCTAATAAGTTTAACTTAACTATTTAAAATAAGTTTGTAGACTTTTAAACTAGTAATTATTGTTGTTTTCTACATATTTGTTTATAGATTACTAAGGATTAAAATATTCTTTGACAAAACTAAAAAAATCCATACCAAAATTACCAGAAATTTATTAAAATTTTTAAACTGTTATATAAATTTCGAGATTAAAGACATTTACACCATTTTTCAATAAATATAATAAAATTCGGGTTTAATATAAATTAACCCGCACATAGTTGTCCAAAAACAAGATATGATTAAATAATTAGTTATTTAATTATATACAGTAAATCTTCGTTGTTTGCTTGACCATAACGAAATGTACCACAACTGTCGTGCTCTTTATTAAATTTTAAAACAATGTATGTTTATTAAATAAAAACCATAAATTTAAAAATAGAACTAAGCTTTTATTTATGTATCAATGCTGTACTTTATTAAGTCTAACTGAACTGTTAACAATGTGCTGGTTTTTTAGACTACATCCAACAATTTTTTTTCTTTAATCAAAGAATATTTACTCCGTGTTATCTTACAATATAGATGAATTAATATTATAGCTAAATTACAAGTTGGTAAAACTTTATCTTGTAAATGATGATTAATTGTTTTGTGATTTTATAATTAAATTTTTATACCGGTAATAATTAATAAACCCAGTATAAAAATACCGTATTACCTGATAATTAACGACATGTTTTAATAATCTGAGACCACCATAATTTAAAAAATGCAAAAAAACTCTCCAGAAATGTCGCTATACCTCGACGTATTAATTATATGTCGCAACCAATAATATCTTATATGTTACAGTTAACCGTAAGATTATAGCAGCTGTTTATGAAAACATGTTCAACAATTATCCAATGATTTTAGTCCAGATATAGAATTAATAGTTAAATTAGTGTAAATAAACAACAGGTAAAACAAAGATACTATTCTTACGATTTCTTAAACTAAGATTCCGTAGTTAAATGTCAGGTAATGTGGTATTAAAAAGTAAGCATATCTTACACTAGCATTTTTGACTGTATATTCCCTGCTTTTGTAATATTAAAATGTTTATCAATTTTAAATAAAAATGTTTTTAAGTTTAAGAATAATTTATCACGATTTTATATTTGTTTATAGTATTTTCGAAAAGATTATATCTTGAATTAATAATATTTATAACTTTAAAGTACGGTAATAATGTTCAGACGATACAACTTTTTCTAGAGCTGTTTAACCAAAACAGCTAATCTTTTTAATTTTTTAACCAAAAAAATTTGCATAAAGTAAAAAAATTAGGTTGGAAAAACATGTTTAGAATCATTTGCGAAATCATTTAACCTCAATTTTTTGAAATTATCAGTTCCCGAACCTTACGTTTAGGTGTAGTATTAATAATTTCACTCATAAATGATTAAATTTAAACGTGATTTTCTAAATTTAAACACAAAGAAAACAATAACACAAATATAAATATGTGTTCGTAGCGTTACTGAATGGGTACCACTTGTTATTAAATAGTTAATGGAAGCAAACAAGTCGTTGTATAGTTATTGGAAGGGGACTTGTTTTCAAACTTTTATTCGACTAATTCCAGAACAGTTCGAGTACGTTATGGAACTGCTGTAATATCTTTATTACTGAAATGTTTGGATTATGCATTTAAGTTCTCGATTTCACCAAATATACTTAATTTTTTAGAGCTGAAATTTTAGATTGTTTACTATATAAGCTTATTGGGGAAATTTTCTTTTTTGGCTGAAGAGAGAAAATTTCGGTGAGTTTCTTTAAATGGAATCGATAGAATCGTACGTATGTCTTACAATTTTATAAAATTAATGTCATTAATTTCAATGGGAATTTTATTATCCTATAGGAATAATTTGCTTTTATTAAAAATATCCTTTTAAAATATAAAGGCTTATTGAATATGTTTATATTTTTTACATAATAATTTCCTTGAGTAATATTTGTCTTTTAGAAAACTTTGAAAGAAAATTTCTGGTTCCCAACTTTTCTCGTTCCAAGTTTTATATTGTTTACTGTGATAAGTATTTCAACTGACAAACTTATGCTTCATAGTTATCAGTGCGTTAAATTGAGCTTCTTATTATAAAATACATAAAGTTATAAATTAATATGCATATTTCCAGTTCAAACAACTAAATGTACATTATCACCATTTTAATTACCTTAGTTCACTAAATTCCTAAAAAACGGAAAATATAACGAAACAAATTAAAAATTGTGTAAAGAGAGTATTTATTGATCTATTACCGTATAGCGGAAAACTTTTATAAAAATATATAAATTTAATATTTTGAAATAATTTATAAAAAAAGTTTAGATAATTAAATATTAATTATTTTTGTTGTTGCCATTACTCAACATTTTGTTACGCTGTCGTATCATATAAAAATATAATTGAGGAAAAACTGTTAGAAAAATAAATGAAAACGTTTAAATGAAATGGAGTGTGACGTGAATAGTAATACCGTATACTTACAAGGAATGTAAGTTAGCATAATAACAATAAGTAAGTAATGATAGTAAAACGATATGTTAGCAACGTTTGGTAACTTTATGGACAATAGTTGTTTGTCTCGAATGTATGGAAATGCCTTAATCATTGTTACCAATTCGCCAGAAACGCCTAATGGATACATAATGATAAAAAGAGTATACCTTAACCATGTTATGGCGTGCGGCACACAATTATAGATATTTAACGCGTAATAGAGATAACGAGTTATTTCTGCGATCGACCAGCATATCAATAGCATTAACACACCAACACTATGGCCACATTCTACCACTAAATTCATTATTCCCCAAACAACCACTAATCGAGACAAGATCTGAATAAATGTCTGGAACGCATTGGATGGCACGATCCCAACCAAACAGTGAATCACTTCCACCAATTGTAATGTTTGAAATATGGATATCGTGTATTGCACTCCAACACTAAACCATATATTTTGATAGCTTCGCCATTCAATCAAATAGTAGAATACATTTATCAATCCATATAACCATCTATTAGTACAATTGATAGAATCAGTTAATTATTATATGAATATGAATATGATATAATCAATATGATATACCCAATCAATTGTATTGAATTATACGCGAGTAAATAGAGCTTCACTGTTTTAGTGTTAGTGTTAGCCATTTGAATGTTTGTTACCGTATTAATGGATTGTTTGATTATACTGTATACTGTCTGTCTATATTTAGAAACACAATTGCATACCAAATGTGTTATGGTTGCGCATGCGATGCGTATCCGTTAGTTTCACGCATAGTATGTTGATTCTGTAAACAGTTATTTTGATCACATCAACCATGCGTCCAAGAGATCATATATGGAGGTTATAAATGGAGGTCGCTTTGACTTTGATGATGGTGGCACTTACTGCGGAGGTTGGAATGATGGTAAAGCGCACGGACATGGTATCTGTACGGGACCTAAAGGTCAGGGACAGTATTCTGGTTCGTGGCACTACGGCTTCGAAGTGAGTGGTGTTTACAAATGGCCTTCAGGTGCCAATTATGAGGGTCAATGGCAGAACGGAAAACGGCATGGTTTGGGGGTTGAGTATCGCGGAAAATGGGTTTATAGGGGAGAATGGACTCAGGGGTATAAAGGAAGATATGGTGTCAGAGCCAGTCTTATGTCTACAGCCAAATACGAGGGAACGTGGGCTAACGGTTTACAAGATGGTTATGGTTCGGAAACTTATGCCGATTCTGGCTCTTATCAAGGTTTGTCAATAACCATTATTACTCTATAATTATACCATTATTACTATTCGAAAACATACGCAACCAATATAGCAACTGCCTCTACCAATTCAATCTAATTCTTGTTTAGTTATTAATATTTACAAATAACATTACTTAATTTATTGTTTGTTTTTATTTCATTTAATACCGTTAAAATAATTATAACTGATTTTTTGTAATTTTTAAAGCAAACTTATTTGAAAATTATTTTTTATTTGTGTTAAATTCTGAATGCACTTTTCACACAATTCTTGTGTAAAAATTTTAGCAGTTAGTGTTTATACAGCAAGCTATACATGGAAATTAAATATCAGTATTAAATCTAGTTTAAAACTAAAAATTTAGTGAATTTTTAAGGGCATTTTTGTAGTCGCGAAACAAAATTAAAGAGGATTCATTATATACTCATTTGTTTGCTGCATAAAACATTGTTAATCAGATAAGCCTGCAATACTCATTAGTCGATTAAATAATGTATTTAATATAAATTATTATAATATTTGTTGAGAACACAAAAAACATTTAGTTTAATAAGTTGCGTATAAGCTTATAGTTGACAATAAACAATACAGATGTAGATAATAGTATGATGATTAGTGCAGATTCGAAGCTGAATTATTAGTTTAGTTGATAGTTGTTTTAAATTGTGTTATTAGGCCAATGGCTTCGTGGTATGAGACACGGGTATGGGGTTCGTTCGTCAGCACCTTATGGTCACAGTAATATCACTAAAACGATAGTAACGAGTGCCACAAACGCATCACTTCAGTCACTCGATACAGAGGGTGAATCGCAAATGGATAATAAGCGGGAAACAGTTCGCGGAGGATTTGTTTTGGTTGCGCGAAACAGTATTCACCAAAAGAGAAGAAACTCATTGGTGGAAAAGTCATCAAATATAAGTGATATAATCAAAAAATTTAGGATAAGAAAACAAAGATCGACCGGAGATATTGATGTGAAATCAAACAAATCGAATACTCCATCACTAGTAAGTTCAACAGAATCTGGAAGCGCTACGTCTTTCAAAGACGGAGATCAAGATGGGGGATCTAATGCTAGTTTTTTATCACAAAATGGTGATATTAGCGATCCATCAACAACAGAGACATATATGGGAGAATGGAAAAATGATAAACGATGTGGATTTGGGATTTGCGAACGTTCTGATGGGCTTAGATATGAAGGCGAATGGTATAACAACAAAAAGTATGGTTACGGTATTACTATATTTCGTGATGGAACGCGAGAAGAAGGCAAATATAAAAATAACCAATTAATTGCAAACGTACGTAAAAAGCATTTATTTGTAATACGTTCATCGAAAGTACGAGAAAGAATCGAATCAGCGGTATTGGCATCACATCGATCTCAACAAATAGCGTTACAAAAAGCAGATATAGCCATATCACGAACAGCGACTGCTAGAGGTAAAGGAGAACAGGCAGACATATGTGCGAGCGCTGCTCGTAATGATTCTCAAGTGGCATTCATTACCGCTAAGCAATATGGTGGCGCAGATATTAGTCATCCTCATTCCTTAGATGCACCATTAAGGCGTCGTTTATCTGATTTTTCACAAATCAAAAGAATTACTAAAGAACACCATGACAGTAGAAGTATTGCTCAACAGCAACAGCTACAACAGAAACAGTTCTTAGATCCCAATGAGCCGTTTGGTGGACGCAGGGGTTCATTCCGTAGTCAACAGTCGCCAAATCAATTTCAAAATCATCCGCAAATTCCTCCTCAATTAAGCCAACAAATACAGCAGCAATTAGCACAGCAATTACATAATTCTCAATCTCAATCTCAAAAGCCAATGATGCCGATGCCTAATCAGCATTTGCCAGTGTCTGCCAATTATACTACCAAAGAGCCACACAGTCAAGCATTTAGTGATCATTTTGATCAATATCGAACTTTAGTGACGAAATACTCGAATTTAAACAAACAACGATCGATCGACGAGCCTTTGTTTATGTCTGCCAACGAAGTTACTATTAGTTCTTTTAATAAGCCTTTAGTTGAATCACAAGTCTCCTCTAGTAATATAAATGCAAATGCAAATGCAAATCAACAAACTCCTGATTCGGGGATAAGCCTTGAAGAATGCCTTAACCGACGTTCTAATACTACAATGTCCAATATTAATGATAGTTATGATAATAGCAGTACAGTAACCACTGGTTCATCTGGTAAACAGTGGCGAACTGCTTCACTATACAGACCAACTGCCGCTCAAAACCCTAATTTGTTGTCTACTGGAACATCACAAGGATTGAAGCGTAAGCCATCATTGCAGCCAAATGTTGTGAAACAAGTGAATAAACCGATTATGAGCCGTGAAGAGGTATCTGTACTTTCTCATCAAAGAAGAGAACAGCAACGAATTGAATTAGAGATGAGGGAAAAATTATCTAAAAATCCGTTTCTCTATTTATTTAATCCACAGTTTAAAAATTGGTTAAATCGACAACAATTGGTAATGTTAGTGCTGGTAATCAATATATCGTTAGCTATACTGTTCTTTAAACTATTAATTTGAACCAAATTATTCTAATGACGTTTGGTGTGAGGTCATTCTCCTAATTATTGTTTGTTTGGAATCAAAGTCTCTATTTTGCCCAACACTACTATTTCAAATTCACTTATTTATTTAATCACCACGTATTTATCTTATGTTAATGTTATTGTATTATTTATTTATTTTTAATTTAATCGACTGGATTTATAAATACTTATAACTATGAATAATGTTGCAATCAATTCGCTATATCCGTCCATTTGATATTTCGATAACTATTATAATGACTAATAAACAAATATGATATACAATTGCATTGAAATACTGAATTCGAATTCATTTTATTGTATTGAGTGTAGAGTTTAGCATTCACTTCACTACAAATAGCATTTTGTTGGCCTAATTCCAGACCATAAAACTAACTAATTATATTAATTCCCAAATAGCGTCACAACACTCCAACACCAATATTTTGCCAACATTAACATTTTTTAAACATTTTATTGAAATTTTTCAATAATTATTTCTTAAAATGAACCCATTCAACAATTATTTGGAACGAATTAACTAAAATAAAGGATAGATTAAGTTTGTATATTCTCATATTCTGTCAAAAATTTCACACAACCCAGTTATGTCTAACTTTTTACTTTTTATTCTAAAATTTAGAATATTGTTTTTCTTATCCAAATACAAGTACAGTAAATTGTTCTGTATTATTATAAGCTAAACTCAACTCTATTTAACATTTCATGAGTCACAATATTAATTAAACTATTGTTGACTGAATTTTATAGATTAATCATTAATCATTTATTCTCAAAAAATTTCAAAATATGCCAAAATTTATTCTCGAAAAAATTGTTCAAATATTCTTTTATGTTTTTTATTAGCTCACTTTTTATATAAAAGTAGAGCTACTGTTTTTGACCATGTCTGTCTGTCTGTCTGTCTGTGTCTGTCTGTCTGTCTGTTTGTCTGTCTGTCCGCGTGTTAGCAAAACTACTATGTCTAAAAGAGTGTTCTTATATTTTTCAATAAATAAAGTCTTAAACACATAAATTTTTCTCAAATACAAAATATGCTTTAAATATTCATTTACCAAAAAATATGCAAAAGAATTTTGTAAAAATATTTAAAAAACGTTTTTTATTGTTTTATAATGTTTTATGTTAAAATCTGCTCTTTATTAATCATCGATTGCTATCATTGAATTAGTTAAATCCATTTTTAAAGAATTTTCCAAAAAATCTTCAAAATATAAATTGACTATTAGTGATCGATAATTGAACTGTGACTCACAATTTGTTGTTTGACCAATCGATTGACAATTAAGAGTGCATTGATTATTACTGAAAATTTAACAAAAAACTTTAAATTACCTGTACCTCTACGATATACGCAAAATAAATGAGACACAACTGCTATAACTTTAAGCCCACATTTTTTTACTAAAATAAAACCATCGATTTGCATAATTATTAATTAGAAATTTTTATGTTTGTTTACATTGATTTGTTTTGTTAATTGAGAAAAAACTATAAAAAATATGCGAGTGAACGGTCGGCAAATTCTAAAATTTCATTTAAAACCTTGAAAACTCTTAGGTTTATCCAGAACTCAAGTTTATCTGGATTTGCCAATTTTAAAAGATGGAAAAAGTATAAAAATAAGGGGAGAGCTGTAGGCCATCATAACTTCAAGACATGGATCACAATAGAATAGCGCGTAATCTCCCGATATTCGGTAAAAACCATTGCACAATTTTCATTAAAGCAATATATTATTAGGTTAGATAAGGTAAAGTGTGGATATAGGTTGGGTGTAAGTAAGGCATAGGATTTGGTTAGGTTTACTTAGTTATAAAATATTTGAAATTTTATACTTTTTTTTGTGAAATAATTTTTGTTTAAAGTGAATGGACAGGCGCTTCAAGTCTAAGTTTACTTTGCTGAAGCTATATAAGCCCGAACAGTAGTAGGATCGGCGGTTGAGGGTTATCCTAGCAACCGTTGCTAGGGGCGTGGCTACGGTTGCTAAGGCCCTGATTGGTTGTTAGGGCGTGTCGTTGCTAAGGG
>JAQIXJ010000896.1:0-26001 GCA_034700185.1 Phthiracarus laevigatus | reverse complement strand
CGCACATTGTCTCGAGTTTCTCATCGCTTTTTCTAAAGCTTTTATCATTTTCCCGTATGATCTCATTGAGATCAATATTTTTAATTTGAAGCGACAATATCCTGTGAATTGTTTTTAGATCAATTGAAGTGCATTCATACGCATCATTATCCTTATTTAAAGTTAATACAAGTAAACCAATGATGTCATTATTTTTTCCTTTATTTAATTTTAAAAGAATAGCGGCTTGAAATGGATTAGATTTTCCAGAGATCGCTAATATCCTTCCAGTGTTCAAAATTCCTTTTTGCATCGCTTTAATACAAATATGCGGCATAACATCGTTCGCAACAGTTTGATATCTGTCGAATATATCGCAAAACCTTTCAATATCTTCTGAGCAAGTGTCACATTCTAATGAAGGAAATTCGTCAACTTTTGTTTGAAGCGATTTAAGTTCTTTATTAAAATCCAGAGCTTTCTTAACTTTGCTGTGTTCGCCGAATGAACGCTCCAAAACATTCTCAATGCTATTGCCGCGGTTATCGTGATGACGGTGAAGATTTAATATCATGTGATAAGTCAAACGAAATTGAGACACTAATTCTGAAGCGGATCCAATCATTATCTTTTGAAGGCTATTAGGATCAGGAAATTCGTATTTACATACAATTATAACCGTTCCTGTAATATCTTTGCCTCTACGACCCGCTCGTCCAGCCATTTGGATATATTCGGAAGCCTTTAAATTACGGAATTGATTGCCATCGTGTTTATTAATCGAGTCAAATGCAACAGTACGAGCAGGCATATTCACACCCATTGCGAACGTTTCGGTTGCAAATAATACTTTTACTAAACCATCACAAAATAATATTTCCGTAATTTCTTTAAGAATCGGTAATATTCCTGAGTGGTGAACACCAAATCCTCGCTTTAACATTTCTCTAACTCTTAGTATTTGTGGCAATTGTTGATCAATACCCTTCAGACGATGAATGCTTTTTGATATGAATTTATGTATCTTTGCTTCTTCTTGCTTAGTGGTTAAACTAAAATTATCTTTATTAATATCCATTAACATTTTAAGATTATTATCGCATCGATTCCGTGATAAAGTGAAAAAAATGACTGGCAATTTATCTTTTTTTTCTAAATGGCGAATAAGATTGATATAAATATTTCTTTCGGTTTGCGGATTCTTATTAATGCCAAACTTTTTTATTCTTTCCTCAAATTTAGATTTCGCGTCGTCGTAACCCTCTTTCTTAAACTTTCCTTCCTTATCAAGAATCAAAAATCGTTGGTCTTGTGTTTTACCATCTCTTCCCGTATATAAGAAATGCTCCAAAGGAACGGGTCTTTTATAAGTGGCCACAACATAAGTCTTTCTTTTTCTCGTTCTTCCCAACCAATCAGCGAATTGAACATAGTTTGGCACAGTAGCACTTAATAAAACTAAGTTAACTTTTTCGGGCAATAATATGAATACTTCTTCCCAAACGTGTCCTCTTTCTGGATCATTAATATAATGTACTTCATCGAAAATAACCCATTCTAAGTCGTTAATCACTTCCGACGAGTTATATAACATTTGCAATAAGATTTCAGTAGTCATTATCAGACAATTGGCTTCAGGTTTTATTTGAACATCACCTAATTATGTAATTATATTACAGGCAAATATATTATAATTACAAAGTTATTCAATTTTGTAATATATCATAACATAAACATATAGTAAATGAGTATATTCGTAAATACTAACCGGTAAGCAGACCAACATCGGAAAACTCGTTCTTGAAGTCACGATACTTTTGATTGGAAAGTGCTTTAATGGGTGAGGTATATATAACTCTAGTGTTAGACCTGAAAGCCATAGCAATAGCGTACTCTGCGACCACTGTTTTGCCGGCGGAAGTGTGCGCCGCAACGAACACATTCGAGTGTTTCTCTAAATAGATAATCGCCTGCATCTGAAACGGATCCAATTTAAAGGGAAATTCTTTGGCCATAATTCCTATTTTTTCGCTAAATTCATCGTCGATTGGCGCTGTTGTGTCTAAAACCGTTACAAAATCTGACTGATATTTACGTTGATTTGGATAATAAGCAGAATTGTATGTCATGATTATTTATGATAGAGATATTATAATGTAAATATAAACAAAACTAATAAAAATTTAGAAGTGATTTAAATGAAATAAAAAGTGATTTCAATATGAATTTTGGTGCATTAAGTGATTAAACATTTCAATAAATTTAGATATAATATAACAATACAGATAAAACACTAATATATACCGTACGGTATAAGCATAGGTTTAGCATGCGATTCAATAATAATGTTTATAAGTTTATTACGTATACGTTTAAATGGTAAACAGTGTGTGTCACGTGTGACCAACCAATACAAAATATTGTGTAGTATTTACTATGAGATTTAAATAACCACAATGTATATCAAAACTAAACATTTATTAATTAATTCAAAACATCTGTTATCGACGAAAACGTCGCAAAATTCTATATTCAATAATGGAAACGCTCTATTTTCGAAATCAAAAAATATTTTTGCAAATCTATCGATCGAGGATTGGATTTACCGAAATGTGGATCTGAGTAACAAAAAAATTTTACTTTTATGGTTAAATAATCGATCGATTGTTATGGGTAGACATCAAAATCCTTGGTGTGAGTGCAATATTCAATACTGTAATGACAACAATATCGAAATAGTTCGGCGAAACAGTGGCGGCGGAACTGTTTATCACGATTTAGGCAATTTAAATATATCTTTCTTATCGGCGAAAAAACTCTATAATCGAAGAGAGAATTTATTGATAATACGCGATGCGCTCTATAATCGGTTTAATATTGAGTGTCATATATCGGACAGAGAAGATTTAGTAGTGAAACAAAACCAAAGAGTGTATAAAATCTCAGGATCGGCATCTAAGTTGGGATCAGCTAATGCTTACCATCATTGCACTCTATTGGTTGACGTTGACTCCAATAATATGAGAAATGCTATCAAAAATGTTAACCTATCAAATGTAAATTCAATGCCAAATTTAATAAATATACGGTAGTCTTATATTAATTCATTTTTAGTCATTAATTGAGAGCAACGCTACAAAGAGTGTGTCATCGCCGACATTAAATTTAAAATATATAAATAATGAAATTGAAATTCGGCATATTATCGAAGAATTATCGCTACAATTTTTTAAACGCCAGGTAATGTTTTCATGTAATTTAAATTTTCTATATACCGTAATTAGCTTTACGGTAGCTTATTAGATATAACATTAGTGATTTTTGGGGCGTCTTCCTTAAAATGAGTTATACGAGGACTAATCTATATTTTAATGTGGATAACTATTGGCGGGTATTTTAAAATTCTTAAAGTTAAAAAAGTTTTATTGTTTACAATTACATTAATATTTTGTTTAAATTTGAATGAAAAAGATTGGCAATACAAGCGATTATAGTGGTATTTTTGAAATTGATTCAAATTCAAATTTATTTCCTGGAATCGAAGATATTGCCGAATCTTATAGAAGTTGGAAATGGATTTACGGAAAGACCCCTCGATTTACTATAAATAAAGTATTTATGTCCGAAAATTCAAAAATTGATAATTGGATACAATATAAAGTGAATATTGTAATATTTCATGGATTAATAGAAAATGTAACCACACATCCATTGGAATTTGAATTTACTTCAGAACTAATAGGGGTTGAGTTTACGCATCAAAGTGTACGCAACAAACTAAATCAGTTATTACTAAACACAAGTTCTCATTATGATTATAATAAATTTTTATGTGATTGTATAATTAAATGTGTTGATGACGCTTACTAAATATTTATCAAAATAGATAATTTAATAATCGAAATGAGAAACTAAAATGTTTAATTAAAAGATAATCACGAATTAATTTATTTGTTAAATTAAACGTATCTGTAAAAAATTTTAATAAAAAATTTCCCACTTAAATTAAGTATTTACCGTACACTTATATGTCTAATATATAAAATAGATATTTTGCATATAATAAGCTTACTTGTTAGAAAGTTTTCAGAAAAAAAAACTTCGAAATGCAAAAAAAAACTATTTTATAAGTCCATTTGTTGATGCATAAAATTTTTGAATACAATTCAAATAAAGGTCTATAGGAGAGAGCACAGATGAAACGGTCAGGTTTTAAAGCAAACTCGAACCTTGACCTGAACCTAATTTATTTACGATGACTCAGACCAGGCCCGAGTCTGCAAATATCAAATTATATTGATACGAATTTAAGTTGAATTCAATTTTTTATTCGTAAAATTCTCATTCCAAATGCACTAGAATCTGAAACTATTCTAAACTGGACCTGGTCTTTAAAAACATTTGAGGACTTATACTCGATCCTGAACATGTAAGGACCTCAAGTCCATAGGTCTTAAAAGTTCTAAGGTTCACTAATGCGCGTTTATAGAAAAGATAAAAAGTTAAGGGTTGTCAAAGTTTAATTAGAATTCAACAAAAATTTAAATCGCTTACACAGAAATTAATGATGTACAATTAAATTATAAGATCTCAACAAACGACATATTGGATTGCAGATTTAGCATAATTAAATTTTCCAGCAATAGTTTTATAAATTTTCGTATCACCAAACATACATACCTACGATAAATTCAAATTTATTTTAAAAAGCATTTTATGAATGTGTGGTTTGTGTTAAATAAATAAAACATTAGTTTAGGTACATTCAATAATTTATTGATTTAAAATAATTTGGAAGATATACACTTATTGCGTAACTTTTAATTTAAAAAAATCAATTTATCTGTTATTACACTGTAAAACATCTAAATTTTACAATATTTTAAACAGTATATTTTAGTAGAAAAATAGCATAAAATGAATACAGAAAAGTGCAAAGCATAAAATAAAATATCACTTTTTTGACTAAAAATGTATTTTGATAGCTATTACGCTACTAAATCAAGTCAAATACTTCAATATTTTAAAACCAAATACTTATAATTGTAGACTTTTAACTGGTTTGGATATATGTCAAAATATGGTAATACATAAATAGAGCCACATTAAAAACCAGTTCATTATTAAATTAAAATTTTGAGTACTTATAAACTTCGGTTTGGGATTTAAGATTTATAAAACCTAACTATACAGCATATATTTGATTTTTCATCTTCGTTTAAATTTTATTTAATTATTAACATTACAGATTATCAAATATTATTGATATGATAGTTTTGATTACATTTTTGTGTTCATTTCATTTAAAACTTTTAATGAGTAAAAAAATTTGTCGATTATATATTTTGATTTGCTTATAATTTGATTATATAGACAGGAACTTTCGTTTACGATTAAAATGTGAATTTTTCAGTTTATTTATGAGATGCACGATGCAAATGAACGTAAAATGAGAATTTGTCATCAAAATGCAGTCCACACGAGTTACAAGTGTACGGATCCCTATGATCATGATATCCAATATGCATTGTATACATTATACTGTCTTTAAACGTTATTTCGCAAGCATTACATGTATATTGTTCTTTATTTTCAACCGATTTGCTCGTATTATTATTTTCACATTTATCAATGTCTTTGGTATCGTTAAGAAAAAGCTCTTTATTTGGAGAAATACTGGGTATCACATCATTGTTGTGCGTCTTTAACTCTCGGATATCTTTTGGACCACACTTTTGATCGCATATTGGCATTGTATTCGATAACTTTTTATGTATATCTCGTAAATTAGATTTCATACAATTAAAAGGAATCATTCGCTGTTCTGCGGACAATTGAATTTGAAATTGATTTTCATTGGCAATACTTTCATGATCGGAGTCTTCGTGTATACTTTCAGAACTGTTTGATATATCATCTTCGCTGAGCTCAGCTGAATTATAGCGATCATCGTTTAGTTGCAAAGAAATTCGGTTTACAAGCTTACACGCACGACCTTTCCGTCTGCTTGCTCTCGATTGCTGCGGCTCTTGCGGTCGCGATAATGGTTGAACATCTGACTGCAATCCGTTCAATGCGTTCGCCATCGCCTGTTGTTGCTGTTGCTGTCGCGCCATATCTGATGGCGCATGTGTCACATCGTGTTTTCTATCCATAAATGTCATATTCATGTGGTCGTTAGTGAGCGGTGGTGTTTTGTTGCTGCTTAGATCTAAAGGAATTGTGTCCATTTCCAAATTTTGCAACCTTTTTCTTTCTTCAGATAATGCTCTTTGTTGGCAGTATTTATCTTCAGAAGTGCTCATTGATCGCGGTATAGGAGAGATGCTATTATTTATTCTTTGTGATTCAATTGGTTCTGATACTGAACGATTGTCATTAAAATTAATAATTGGCTGATGAGGCGATAAGCGCTTATTTTCATGAATATCTGTTGATTCTTTAGTTGAATGCCATTCCAATGCCATCATTGGTTCTGATTTTGGCAATGAATTCATATTAATTAGTGTATTAATAAATGATGGATTAATTGCAATTTGTTCCAAAAATTTTTTCGAGTCTGGCGATTGTCTTGCGGCTAATTCGTTGATAATTGCATTTTGATGAATCATTTCAGTTGGATCCGTGCCATACATTTTGCAAAACTCTTTATTTTCATTGCTTACGTGAACGAGTAAATGTTTACCAAAGTGTTCCCTTGTATTAGTAGAAAACTCGCAAAAATTACATTGAAGTTTAGAAGAAGCCGCAGAATGTGGTGATTGCTCGTATAAATGATGAGGTAATTGATGGTGAATTTGAATTTGATGAGGTATTTGTGGTATTGCTTGAGGGTTTAACAGTCCAAATGTTGTCGCTGTTGGAGGATATATGAACGGAAGACCCATTGGCATTGAAGTTGGTATTAATGGCGGTATTGCAGCATTGACTAGACTTGGAGATATCGGTGACGTCAAAATTGGAGTTTGTGTCTGCGACAGTGTTCTTTCATTGTGGTTATAATGATCCCTATTCTTTGGTCGTTTAGGTCGTGGTCCTCTTCTGGTTCCATACACATCAATCACTGGATAAGGATTTGGTGTGCCATCTAAGTTCAAAACAGTTGCTGGTTTATGATTATATTTTCTTAAATGCAATTTCAAACTATGACAATATTTAGTGGCATAACTACAATCAGCGCACCGATACTGATAGATATTCGAATGAGACTTCATGTGGCTGTTAAGCATGGATTTATTAACACAGCTATAATTACATTTTGCACATTTGAATGGCTTTGAACCGAAATGATTTCTCAGGTGATACTCGAGATGATGCTTGTATTCGGTAACGAAATTGCATTTTGGACATTCCAACAGCTTTTCCGATTTGATATGTGATTTTGCGTGTTCCCAAAACTCTTGCTTACATGTGGCCACATATTCGCATTGTTTGCATTTGTATTTACGTGATTTGCTGCCACTGCCACCCGTACCGCCACTCACATCATTGGGATCTGCACTATCATCTCCATCGTTACTCATACTTTCTTTCAAAACTCTAGTACCGGCCCAACTCTCTGGTGGAGTTTCCGAGTGAAAATCTCTAATATGTCTTTTAAGTCTGCCTTCAGTTCTTGATGTGTAATCACAAAACGGACATTTATGATCAAAATGCGTGTCCATATGACCATTGAAATGATCTTTTGAGGTACCAGTATATGGGCATAAGTGACATCTGTATAATTCCACGTTTCTATCGCTTTCAGAATACTGCGCTGAAGACGAGCCAATTGGGTTACTAGTGTTTGCTGAAAAATTTATTCCACGGCTAAAAAGTGAAGGATTGGTGCCGTTTGGTGTGGAAAAATTCATACCCAACCTTCCAGAATAACTGTCGATCGCATTTTGAAGTTGTGCCAGCGGTCCAATTGCTTGATCATCATTAGCTTTTTGGTCCTCATTGCTCATATCGTCCTTACTATTAGCTGCACTAAATCTTTCATTACTATCTTCGTTCATATCATTGGGATTTGAATCGTTTGAGTTATAGGATGCGGTGTCGTATAAGTTATCGCGCGATGACAACGAATCCACATCATCTAAGCTTCCGACCTCGTCGTCCAAGTCATCGTCGAATTCATCGTGAGATTCATCAGCGCTAACATTCATTAGTTTTCCATTTCTTGGATTATAAATATGCGATTGTTGTTGCTTCTCATTGTTAACACTCACATCAGTAGACAAGTTTGACGCTATATTGCTATTCATATTGTTTTGAGCAATCATTTTATTAAAATTTTTCAACGGATCATTTGGCTGTCCATTCAATTGAATATCGATTCTTTCCATTCTATTATCCTGATTAGTGGCAAATAAAGGCCAATTGGCAGTTGCAGTAGTATTCATGTTACGATAAAAAGTGCGAATATTATAAAGTAATTGCACCACTGATTGGGATCTGAATATAAACGAAAAGAAACAAGTTTAGCAACAGTTAGTAACATTTAAAGCTCTTTTCTCTCTTAAAATTTACATATAATCTAAACATGACAAAAAGAGAGTCATTTTTCTTATGTCTTGTGAAAATAACCAAAAGTATATACTTTGGAAATTAAATGTAAACTCTTCACTGTTAACCACATGCACGCCTACGATATATAAATGCATGCATGCCTTAGCAATCAATTATATTGGATATAAGTTTATTAGTCTCGTTTTTAAGATGAAACGGTGAAACGGTAAGCAAGATATACAAATCGCATACTACATCGCATATATACACCTGTACGGTAACTAAAACAAATCTATTTCAACAGTTAGTTTATGCTAAAACCATTAATAGCAGTAAAGAAATAAAGCAATTCGCTAAATCCCAACAGAGCTCTAAAGTGAAAATAATTTCTTTTTTCAATTGCAGTTAAATATAACATAACATAACATATAATATAAGTTATGGGTTTAGTCAATAAAATAAGCAAAAACCTTATTTTGGCATCAAGAGTGATGGCAATTGTGAAACACAAGGAGGTCTATTGATGCAACGATGGATGTGTTTATGTTTTTTAGCCACAGGTTTTTTTCTACAGTTATCTAAGAAACACTACATCGCATCGCATACGCATCACTGAATTGCAATTTGCTTATACCAGACGGAAGTTCTCACTTTTGTGAATTTATTACCTTTTCTTGTGAAAACAAATATTTAAATCCCCCAAAAATCCTTAAGCCAAAGAAAACGTTGGAAATCAGTCAAATGCATTGAATCACTCAAAGAATAATACCAGAACCGTCTTTTTAACTTCTATACAGTTATAAATTACTGAGCTTTGTATACAACAATCTTTGACTATAATGAGTTATATATGCCTAATAACATGCGTCACATACGAGTATACCAGCACTCATTAAAACTTAAACTCTACTATTTTATTCTTCATTAATTTAATTGTTTTTCAAATAATTTTGAAAATATTTTATTATAAACATTAGATTTATTTAAAATTGTTGTTTTTTGCGAAAAACAATTTTCTATATGACTCAAGAAATAGACTGGAAAGAACAGTATAGAAGATGCTTAACTCATTTGCAGTGTTCTAAATTATAAACAACATAAAAGTATATAACATGAAAGATCAGTTAAAAAAACAAATAATTCGGGAATTAAATAGTTATACACTGCATAGCTTTCACCAGAATTAGAGAAACGGTTTAGAAAAAAGAGGTGTTATTAACATATTGCAATTCATACAGTATTATATTTTTCAGTATTTTTAACTAATTATTAGCAAATAAAATGTAATTAACAAATTAAATTAACAAATGGCGAAACAAAACAGAATGAACAATGCTTGACATTAGTTTTGTGACTCCTATGTCAAGTTTTTAGCTAATAGTATGACTGAATTTTTAAGTTTACGAATATAAATGAAGCGTGCAAAGTGTGTCGGCAAAGGGTATTGTGTAGCTCGATGAACAAAAATGATTGCATAATAGAATAGCTTTTAACAGTTATGAATTTACAAGTGTTACACGCGTTTAGCTGTATAGCTATACTATTGGAAGCACGAGTTAGGGAATATCGCAGACTGTGTTATTATGCAACAAAACGGGGAAATCATGGGTTATTCACCGCTCTCTCAAAGGTGTATTAGTGGTTAACTAGAACTACTGATCAGTTTCTACCCTTTTTGCGGTCCATCGAAACTTCAAAGCATATTATTTTATATCCGTAACAAAATTGGACCTCTTTTTATTTTGTTCCCTATTTAGCAGAAAAGTTTTGGTACGGATTTTGGCACCAAAAAAAGGTGTTCGATTGTATTACCAAATACTGTAAAACAGTAAAAGATGGATATAACGGTCTCTAAATTACATGCATATGTTGGAATAAAAGAGCTAAAAATGACATTCATAGAGAGCCTTCGGGGGTCTTTGGAACTGTTTGCGGGCAGCTGGCGATCCACTCGGTCTGTGTATCCGAACATTGATACTTTTATTACCCAATAAATCACGATTCTGTGGTACACAAGAAAAATAAGTGCCATTATCTTTTGGAATAACATCAAAAAGTAAGAGCATTTTTTACATTGTTTACTACAAAAATACGAATGCTTTATCCACAAGCGTACGTACGCTTTACGCACAGCTCTGCACAGCACAGCACTGTGCTCTTTCACACTTTTCCTAACCCTAACTTTTCCGGCACTACTACCGTTTGCCATCTCATAAATTTTGTTACTGATTTACAAAAATTTAAGGCATAGACAAGCATTTAGTATTCTCTCTTTTGCAGATTTTTTTTCAAAAAAGCATAATATTTTTGAACAGTGAGTGGGCGAGTATAGCCAAAACGAACTAAAACTTTTTGGGTCAAATCACTGTTTGTTTGAATTACTATTACTATTAATTCTACAAACATGATTAATATAATATTTAATTACGCAGAAAATAATTTATTTTCAAATATATTACTGTTTTACTTTGATTTATTTTATCATTAAAAAATCATTGAAAGTATAGAAAGAATATCAATTATTTCAATAATAAATTATTTAAAACATCAAAATTATATGTTGTAAAAATGATTCCTTATTATTGCTTTTGTTAATTACAAAAAAAAATTGAATATATTTTCTATCAATGACTGATATCAATTAAATAAATAGAAATGTTTATCTGTATATTTACTCAAACTAACGGAAAGTAATGGAAAAAATATGTGAGCAATCTGTGTCAAAATAAGAATTAAGTATTATGCCATACAAATACTGTTTACAGTTTCCTAAGAAATATTAAAATTTTAGCCAACTATGACAAAGCATTTGAATTTTTTCGGTTGTCTGTGACTGATTATTGTAGGGATAGGCTTACTTAAGTTTAGCTTCGACTTCCTTTCGTAAAAAGAGTTTCAGCGCTGACAAAAACATAAACTAAAAGTTTAAAGCATTGCTAAATAATTATAATGACAAATTGTGTCTTCAACGCTGCACTTAATTTTTTTAGACGTTAGACGCGTGCATCTAAACTTAAATGCAAAAATAATGTCTCGCTTAACGTCTTTAAACGGGTCAGATGTCCACCACATGGTATATTTACGTAAACTTTATGTAACTGCTTAACAAATTAAGTTTTGTTATACCAACATCAATAAAAATACTGTATGATTATTTTAATTCATGCATTTTACACTTAGTTATAATTATTATACAGTGTAATTTAGTTAGTCATGCATTCAGAAATAATGGATTAATCTTAATCATTATTAGTTATATAAATCATTGAAAGTATAGAACTAAAAAAAATTATTGTTTATGTAAAGCAAATAAGATTCAAATGCAACATTTTTGGGATGAAAAGAAAAATTTTAATTATACGATAAACTTTAAATTGATGGCTACGATTTGTCATTTTCCCCAATCCTATGTAAAATAAAAAACTAGCTTAAATAGATAAAAAAGTTATATGAAATGCTGTTGAATTGACAAGAATTGCTGTTACTTAACAGTTTTTATCCTATATATTTTTTATCAGAAAATTTTAACATAATAATACAAGTATTCAAAAGGACATAAGACATGTGCAGTTTAAATATAACTAAATTACAAATTGCTTTATAACTTTTTAAAAAATTGCTTCGGCATTCAATCATAGAAATATGGATGTGATAAAAATATTCTTTTTGAGATAATAAGGAGTTTTAGTGCAGAATAATATAATGAGTGGCAATAACTCAGTGTAAAAGAAATAACTATTGATTTTGTATACAATCACTCTTTTTAACCCTTTCATGTTAAAAATGTTTCTTAAAGCAGATGTTTCTCGTGAATGACCACAAACGAAAAAAATGCTATCCTTGAAAATAGACACAAATGCATTTGTAGCTCGAGGTCAGCAGTCGCACAGTGGTTTATACTATACTGTATATTCAGAGCGGTTTGGACTAAAGATTTTAAACAGTAAATTACGGGGGATCGAGAGAGTGTGAAGGAGTGAAGGGGAGAGAGAGAGATGTGCGAAATGGAAACAACCAAAGAACTAGTGAAGAATGAGTGAGAGTGAAACCACAAAAATGATCATGAGGTAGGTTTCGAAGAAAAAAGGGTTAAGATAAACAAAAGCGGGTAGAAAAATGGGTCAAGGAATCAGTAGTGGACATATTTTTGTCAGCCTTTCAGTGGGTCACCAATGCAAGTATGAGGTACTAATAGGAGGTATGAGGCATACAGCGTAAGGTCGTATGTTTCTTATCATAAAATAGATTTTTAAAACCTTTAGTAACTTTTACTAATGTTTTCCACGAACAAAATATTAACAAAATGGATTTTATGCTCATAATAATAGCGCTATGCTGGTCTCTATGGCCATAAAAGATTTCAAATATTTTGCCAGTAAAGAAATTCTCAGAAAAATAATACGCATATCATTCTTTGAAAAGCTGAGAAGAGGAAAACACCATAAGCGGGTTAAGAGAAAAAACGTGTGCCATTCCTGATCACACAAACACACATCAACTTAAAATGCATTAATACTAATATATTAATTTCAATATACTTTTATACTGTACTGTATATTTTATGCATGCTATAGTGTAGGTTCAAAAACTGAAACTTATCGTGATTTCAACTGAAAAACTGGACTTTACGAGATGCGTGTGTGACATCAGCCTTCCGTTTGGATTCGTCATCATTTCGACAACAAAAGATTATAATCTGTAATTTAACAAAATTTATTGCCCATTATTGCACCCATTCTCCTCTGATTTGCTATTCCGCATATTCTCCCGAAAATATCATAACTAGCATATAAAAGAAACCTCTTTAAAGCCTTCATTTTTTTCAAACATTGACCACTGACCAAACACCCATTAATGACCAAAAATAAGACTCATTTTATATGACCAGACACTATTAATCATTACTAACGTTATATGTCAAAATCAATTGTTTAATTAATTGAGTGAATAAATTATATCGTTAATATTAATGTACATTACATTAATTCATTTTACTACAATGCGCGTTAATTTCATTTAAAATCATATTAATGACAATAATTGATATGTAATATATTTTAGGATAGGATTTCGATAGAAATTGGTTGAGAGTTAAACTGCTCTTACAGTATTTTCATGTTTTAACTATAATATCGTGCGAATAACAAAGATTTCACATAAACATGCGCCCAAATTGAATGTAAAATAGTAAACAAGTAAAATAAAAAACTTTAAGAATTAAAATTTCTATTTTTAGATAATAAATTATAAAATAGTATAATAGAAGTATCTAAATTTAAATTATTAATACTGTATATGTGTCAATTCAATACATTGGATGGCATACAGATCCACACATATTCTTGACTAAAAAAAATATGAAACGTTCTAAAAAATGATTTTAAACAGTGATGACATGCCACGAGCTCTGCTAACTTATCAAACATAGGATCGAGTTAGAGTCAGGTGTAACCAAAACAATGAATGATGACTAGAGACTAAACGGTGACGAGATTAGCTAAGCTTATATCCTGTTTCTTTAGAGCTGATGCAAGTAAAAAACGACTCCTTTTACTTATCTGATCTCTAGGAGTATTTCATATCTTTAAGCCTTCACCGAAACGGAAATGTGGACATACTTGACGTTTGCTTTGAAGTGATGATAGAGTAAACAAAAACACGAATACCACAATATTTATTATAACAGTCATATATTTATTGAAAATATTGAACTGCATTAACTCGCAAGTCTACTGTAGTCTAGTTTAGCATAAAATTTTGCCGAATTCGTCATAATATAGCAAAGTTGGGCATCACCTGCCATCACAACTACAATAAAAATCTCATAACTTCGGACTTAGAGAAGCAAAATAGCAAACCTTTTTTATAACAGATTCCAATATATTTTTCTCAATATATGTAAAAATATTTTCTATGCAAAAAAATAGTATGAAAGATGACAATAAAACTGTGACGAGAGCTAAATGCACAGGAAGTGGTGAAAAAATCAGGATTGACAGACCAGTTATAAAGAGAGCAAAAAAATAAGACGCAAACTCAAGTAAATAACAACAAATTCTATAAGGCGTGAGCATAATATAAAGAAAGTACTATTGAGGCAAAAAATTGATTTGGAACAGCAAAAGCGAAATAAACAAGTAGTGATTTCACTCATTTTTACAGTATAGTAAGCATAAAATAGGGACTCGTTGTTGAGATTTGCATAAAATGAATACAATACAAAACTATTTACTACTACTATAGTTGTGTGTGAGGGAGGAAATTGCCCTCAAAAATGAATTGGCGATGAAAAACATGAATTATTACCGGTATTGAATATATTTATGGTATTATTACGTGAAATTAATGTTCATATTTATTTATGTATACCTTAATAGATTCTAATCTTTACTAAACGATTGTTATACTGTTCTAAAGATACGTTTTATCACTAAAAAATAAAATAACTGTTCGTGATTTTTTGTCCTTCGCTTTCTTTTATAAATAATAGTCTTTAGATACAATATCAAATACCGTATCAGTTAAGGTAAATTGAACAATGATATTATAAACAAAAATTTCACAACTTAGATGAAAGTTTTTTCGGTCGACAATTACATATCTTAGACTTTGACATAGTTTGAGTCACAGACGTTTTTTTTGTAGATTTTGACGAACGCAAGATTTTTAAACAAAATTTAAGTGATAAACAATAAATTTTTCTGAAGTAAACAACTCAAGTAAAGTATGTAACTGTTTTGTGTAGTAGTTGTGCATTAATCAATTTAATTAAAAATTGATACGCAAAATAAAATTTAAAATTGATTTTCACAAAAAAATGTTAAGACTAATTTACAACACATCAAAAACAGAAATATATAAATCTTTTCAGAAAAAAGAAACAAATTAATTTTTAAACAGCATTTAATTTTTTAACTGACAATTGAGAAATTAGAGATTAAATATAGAGAAACAAAACTATCGGCTAAATATTGAGCTTCGATTGAAACGTTTAAATTGACATTCGAAAGTTAAATCATTCGATGATATAAATCAATTGTTAAGTAAAATTTCTATGACTTGAAAATACTAATCATTATTAAATGTATATATTAATATAAAAAATATATTGAAAACTTTTAAAGAAAAATAAAGAAATAAGAAAATATGCAAAATTATATGGGAATTTTTGTAATATTTGTATATATTATAAATTATACTCTAAATACAAATCGTATAAAAATTTTAAAATTCAGTAATTTTTGTTTAATAATTAATTTGAATAAAAATAATAAAACAAATATTACTTACAGAATCGTTAATCAGTTGTCATGTTTGGAAACAGATCTCTTAATTGAATATAAATAATGTGTTGCCTAAAAAATAACAGTACAGTACTTTTTGTAAACTTGATTCTAACACTGTTTAATATTATTGGCTCATCAGTTATTGATTGAATAATTGATAGAAACATTTAAAAATTTCACTAATAAGGCAAAATGAGAATGAAGTGAAATTTAAAAAAAACCATGCGTGCGATGGTTGCACACATTGAACATAACTATTTTTAGTAGTGATATAAAGGCGTTCAAACGACAAACTAGTTCTTAACTTTGAACCCGACCTTTATTCACCCCTTACACGCGTAATACACACGACCGTCACTCAAAACCAACCCTGAAATGTGTGTTTGAGTCGCTGTTAAAATAGTGCACATTTACTTCGCATCCATGTCTATCTCATTGCAGTGGTACTGAGATATGGCATACATTCACATACAATTCTAGCGCTGTCAGTATCCCTCCTATCACTTCCTCCCATTCTCATCTCCATTGGAGAGTAAGCCATCGCCCATTCATAAAACACAACTCTATTGGTCATTCTGAGCGACTCAAGCCACAAAAAGCTAAGTCTCCATTAGGTGTTCTGTGTTCTCCATCAATGTGTGTATATGTGTGTATTTGTGTATATATGTATGTGTATGTGTATGTGTGAGAGAGAAAAAGAGAGAAATGAGAAAATAAAAGAAGGGGAGAAGTGAACAACAAAAAAGAGAGAACTTTATTACACAGTATTTGGTCTATGGTTTTATTGCACAGATCGCACCGTTACTTCAATTTTGTTGCTGTTTTTCCTAAGAAAAACCAAATTTCTCTACTATGACCTAAATGTGGTTCAAATGTTCTGTCTTTTTCTCCTCTATTTTTACGCCCGCATAAAAAACATTTTATAAATTAGATATAAATAATAATCATAAAATTACATAATTAAATAACTCTCCAATTTTAATTAAATTTATTTAAATATCTGATTTATATTTTGACCATTAACTTTTAATTTTAGGCTTACGGTTATTAATTAAAATGTGAAAAATAATGACTAATATACATATGTATGCATAAATAGATAAATAGTGACAGATAACAAAATGATATTCAATTGTTCCTAATAATTCAATTGAATTGCATATAATAAATAAGTGGGAAAAGACAGCAAAAAAATAATCACACGTAACCCTTAAGGATAGTTGTTATGATGGAGTGAGAAAAAAAGAGTATTAGTTTGTGAGAGATATTGATTTTTTGTTCTATCATATTGAAGGGAAGCAAAAACATGACGCCTGGAGTAAAGCTGAGGCTCTAAAGGGGCGAAAGTGCAATGCAAGTCCACTTTTCTGCCCATAAAGGATTAAGAGCGGCATAGAGTTAGCTAACCAAAAGGGATCAGACATTCATAACTGACAGACAAAAACAAATCCTTTGTGTCCTAATTAGTAGCATTAGATGACTAACAAGAAGACATAGCACATGAAAAACAGTGAGCATTTGCTGTCTGTACAGTATACTATTTTAGTGTAGCGTAGATGCTATACGGTATGGTATGGTATGGTTTGTACACGCGATATACGCAACCATCTAAATGGCTGAGAATGGGTAGTAAACAATAATACTGCCTAATGTCATCATCATCAGGGAATTATGAAAACTGCTCCGAGTTTGTTAACTGAACCCCTTTTTCGTATCTTTATTTTGTTGATGCATTGCAGTTATAGCGACAAAGTGTGGAGAAAATAGAGAAAAAAATCAATACTAACAAATAACAAGTTAGAGTCGACCCTAAAAAGAGTCGGTCAAAGCCAAAGCCAAGGTTGAGAAAAGACTTGGATATTTTGTCTGTAATAGTCTATATACGGTACAGTACAGTATACATACATAATGTAATACAGCGTTTCATCCAATACTGAGAAAAAGGAAATGCACCAAATCATATAATAATCTTTATGTATTTCTCCAAACCAATGGATTATTATAAGAAACTCTTATGTGTAATACATTTGTTGTATTGTTTTGGTTTTTTTGTGTTGTTCATTGTGGATCACCGCTCAAAGAATTAAAGCCCATCAAAAGAGCATCGGATAAAAGTGCAGGAAAACGTATTGCAAGGCATTAAAAAAGTTACACAAGTTTTCACTTTTTCTATAAAAAGTGTATTCAAGTATTGGGATATGGATTACACTATTATGACACATAAGAGAAAATCTGCACGTATTGATTGACATGTGCCAATATTTTCAATAAATGCCATAAAAACATATATAATATGAGCTAACAGCTACAGCTACAGCTAAACAGCTAACTTTTTACGGTGAGCTATATATCGTGAGCTATCGTTGATGTCAACGAACGTATTATAAATGTGGAAAATGCGGACAATTGAAGCCACATTTCTCTCTCCCTTTTACTTAAATTTGCACTTTTCTATAGAGAAAAATAAAAATTCTGTGTCAATTGTTAGTCAAAGCTAGTGTTTAGCGGAAAATGCAAATGTGGAGCAATTTTTCATTTTGCAGAAAAGAGGAGTAAAGCTCTGCAATCCATAGGAAGCGAATATTTTAATGTCAAGCTCTCTCTCCCGTATCTCAATCTCTATCAGAAATGGTCAGTGAATGAACATGGAAACGAAATGGTCAGTAATGTTGGACGTAATCGGCACTAACTCATTCAAGCGCGTATACATATATACATATATACATAGATTCTCCCCTCTCTTAGCACTGTTAGTAATCGTATGTTCAAATGCGATCTCACGAAACATACGAAACACGCGCGCATCTGAATAAAAACTAAACGCGTGTTTAAATTCACTCGAGAAACTCAATGCTAAACAAAACCAATAAAATTTACTATTTTTACAATATTACTCTACTCCGCATAATGTATATATCATTCTTACATTAAATTAATGACATTAATAGCGTTACAGTTATTTAGAAAATATATTACTTGTCATTTTGAAATCATTGTAATACGAAGTATATGTGGTTTAATCTAATCGAAACTCAAACATCACGAATATTTTTTATACATAAAAATATTATGTTATTACAGTAAATAATATGTGAATAAATTGTTAACTAGTCATATAATTTGCTATATTTTCAACATAATGCTATATCATTTTAAACAAATTAATTTTGTTTTTATGCCCTATTATAAATAAATTGGGGCCAAAGGCTTAGACGGATAGGCATAAACAAAAGGTTGTCTCATGTTGATGGCCCGTAAAAAGAAATTATAAAAAATATGCAGTATTTAGGTGGGGTTTCTATGTTGTTTAATAAAAACTAGGGGTCATAGAATTTTATTTACCTATCTAAACGTTTACACTTTTATTTAATCCTTAACTGAAGCCCTTTTTTGTAGACAAAAAAATAAAACATTGAGATTGGTATTGAAAATTAAAATTTTGGTGGGCTTACATTTGCATCTTCCTTTCACCAAAATTTTTATTACCCAAATTCCGAAAGCTAAACAAGTATCATCAATATATATAAATAACATAATTTGTCTGTTTATCTGTTTGTCTGTGAAGACCTTTATAGGCGTCTCCCCTGGGATCGACACATCAATATATTCAGCTCGGAGAGAGAGAGAGAGAGATCAAGTAGGGTGGATTCGAGGTGGTGGGACCCCTCCTGAAAAAATTGGGGAGGAAAAACTGTTTCAATAGCATTATAAGCGTCCCTCCTGAACCGCTATCCCACTTGACACCTTCATCAAAAAATTTAAATAAAAGAGAGGTGTGCAAGTAGGAGGGTTTCGAGGTGTTGATCACCCCCTTATTCAGGAGGGATAGAATAAACTTAAATAAATCCTTCGACGCCAATATCATTCAAATCAGCTGAAAAAACTGATTTAAATGAGGGGTCACTCGAGGGGTGGGCCCCCTTGGAGAGTTGGGTCCAGGATGGGCGAGTAGTTTGAGACAAGGAAGATGGGGTCCGAAATGAGTGAGTGAGGTCCCGGATGGTCGGTGGGGTCCAAACTGGGCGAGTGGTGGTCCTGCTGGAAGATGGGGATTCGGGTTGGAAATACACTTCAACGCATATATTATTCAACTAAGCTCATATAACAGATTTAAATGAGGTGTCACTCGATGGGGAACGCAACCAGGTTCCAGTATTGGCTGCATAAATTATCTGGGAAACAGGACTTCTAAGTATTAGCCGATAAACATCTTTTGAGTTGTGTAGACTACTAATCCATTTTATCAAAACTTAAATCATATATGCCCACCGAAGGTGGGCCTTATTTATAGTCGAAATATAAGACTGTATTTAAATTAGTGGCATTAATATTAAGTTTCTAAAATATTTAAGATTAAAATTAATACAAGAACGGAACATTTATAGAGAACTCACTTTTCTAATGATAATGCATACTTATGTACCAAAAATATAAGTTTCTCAGCCAATGTAAAAAATGCAAAATCCGTTTATTAATAAAAGAAATAGGTGAAATCCCTTTATTATAAAACTTAGCACAGACAGACGGACTGACAAACATTGTCAAAACCATAAGCCCGCTTTTTTTAAAAAAAGTGAGCTAAAAAATTCTTACTTGAGAATAATTTTATTTAATTTTAAACTTTAAGTATAAGACTAAAAATTTTTGTAATCTAGTCTTAAACTATGGGCGGCAACTAAAACGGGAAAGCAATAAAAAATGGATTACAAGCTTTTTTAAAAATAAGTTTTGGGTAGCAAAACTGTCGAATCAAAAAATTAAATTATTAAGACATCTATATTTTTACTGGTGCAATCTATATGTTTTTATAACAGAGCATAATAGAGCCTGAAATAATAGAGCTATAAATTGCTTTAAAATTTGCCAAAATAGCATTAGAGTAGCATTTATATTAAAATATCGAATGATCAAATTTCCCCAAATGCAAATGAGGTCTTTATAATAAATCTACATTCGGATACTTTTTATATTTCAGTAAAAAAATTAATTAAATTGTACGATAAAATTTCAGTTTATTGAGGTTCCTAAGTTTAAAAAATAAATTTAGAGGTTCACAAAATTTCTATTTTTGAGGAAATGGTATTTCTTGAATTTTCAATTAAAAAGATAATTTATAAATGGAGTTTAAAACGACTCCGCTTTAGGTGATTGGATCTTTTTAAAAATTATATTCTAATTTATGAATTTGAAAAAGTTTTACTCATTAATTTATTAATAACTAAATATTTGAATTAGGGTATATGAGGCAAGAAAATTTTGGTAGTTATTTTGGGGCGCGTAAAGTACTCAAATATACTAGAAATTACAGTAAGAGGAATCTAAATCGGAATGTTCTATATTTTATATACTGTATTATAAAAAATAATGGGTTAAAGTTATGTCCATACGTCCTAAGTTATATGCATATATTAAATTTCTTCATTAATTTATTTTTATCTATTTTATCTATATATTTATCTCTAAAAAATGGGTTTGTTACTTCGAAAAATATTTAAAATATTTCAAAACAAAAAAGACACATTCATAGAGAGCCACTTTCTTACATTTTGATCTTAAGTTAATAAGTTTATTTAATAAATATTTTAATTTATATTTAGTCTACAGTTTCTAATATGTCAAAATTAACAAATTTGCAATACGTCCTAAATTCAGTATTCGAGTTAGTGTGGATACACGGACGGACGAACAGGGGCAAACCCATAAGCTCTACATTCTAGAAAGTGAGCTAAAAAAGAAAAACTCATACTTAATTTTTAAGTTATTATAACATTGCCGGAATTTAAATATGGATTTACTAATTAAATAACAAATTTATATGCAAGTTATGTTTTATTTTCACGGTATCCGAATTAAATTAACATTTCTTTAACTATGAAAATAGTTTTTTGTTATTTATACCTGGGATCCATATAATGTCTAGAATGCAGGTAATGATGTAAAATTTTGGACGTAGAATCGTTAAATAGAATATTGGACCTAATTTTGTAAATGTTTAACTTTACAATAGATTTTACTATATTCTAAAACATTTAAGCATGTAATTGCAGAACAATATAATTATCTGAAGTTTGTTTCGCACAATAACTATTAATTTAAATTAGGATAATGTATGATAAATGCTCCTATTTTTTATAAAGCACGAAACTTACTGGGTATATTTATTTGCATTGTTTTGTGAATATTATTTTACCTCAAATTAAAATAACAGTAAAGAGTTAATGCTTTAATCTAGTTTAGCCCTTTCCTACCTTTAAGTTCTCTTAAACGCTCTTCCTTTGGAACCGAAGTGTGATCGTAAAATCTTAGAAAGTAAATCTGAGCTTTTTTATTTAATTTATTGTTTTTTGAAACGTTGGTTATTCTGAACATACATTTTGTTTAAATCTTTTCACGTGGTAATTACAACAATTATGGCATATATCACATAGAAACTGAGAACCATTTTTTATATAACTTTAGGTATAGTATTGTTTTAAACGGCACGATTATTTAAATGGGTTTGTTGTTGTTTTATAATTTTTTAACAATAGTGCAGGTAATCTATATAACCCAAATTTTCACTATTTATACGTATTATAAAAATAAAAAGGATGTATAGAAACCTGAAATTCTGAATATAAGAAATAAAAATAACAAAGTAACAAAATCAAACAGAGGTTAAACGAATTAATGCAAAATTAACAAAGTTATGATGAAACGAGACATTCTAAATGTTATTACGGTGATATAATATGTAGTATATTTAAAGTTAAAGATTATAAAACTTTATGTAAAAATAACTTTTCGTGGCTTATGGGATGTTTACTATAAACATTTGTTTAAAAAATTAGATAAAACTATAAATCAAAAATTGAATATTTTAAAACTAACACTTTCTACTATAAAAGTTTTCCAAAATTTATATTGTAAAGATTTAATTAGCATTCATAATTTGTTAATCAATAATTCAAAATTTAAAATATTTACTGAGTCGGCACAGGTATTCTTATCACAATTGAAATTCGTTTTCTCATAAAACTACCATTATTTTAATTAAGTTGTGTGTGTTTAGAACATCCAAATATTTTTTAATAAAGTTGGATGGTAAACTTTAAGGAAAACTCTAATTTAAATTAATTTGTTACAAAATTGATAAATTTAAAAGATTTTTGTATATTTATATTTTAATAATAATTATTCACAATTAAGTGAATAAATTAAGATAGAAGTTTATTAATTATATTATTATTAAATTATATAAAGACAGTCTAAATACATCTAAAAAATGTATAATAATATATTCATATTTATTTGTTCACAAAAAGTTTAATTATTTGCTCAAACTATAAAATATATTACTGTAATAGTATCCATTTTGAATAAATAAAGTTTGTAGATCGAGTGATCTTAAATAATGTTTTAAAATTTGTTCTTTTTAAAATGTAAATAAGGTACTAACGAAAGTATAAACTAACTCATAATCGTAAGTTAAACTAAAACTTTGTTAGATTAGATAAAGCGAAATTTACTGTGTTATCAATAGTATTCCACAAAATAATAAACATAACATATGACGAATAGTTTTCCATTTTTAATTTTCGCAAAAATATCTTATCTATTTTGATAAAAAAAATAATTTATCGATGTTATTGTAGTACATCATTATTTGTTTATATTATTTACCAAAGTTGTTTATAATGTATATTTATAAAAATATGCAAATCCTATATTCGATAAATAGTTTGAATAAAGCTAACAGAGCTAAAAGATTTGTTTTAAGTTTATAACGAGTTTTTTGGAAGTTTATTTTCAAAAAAATACATTTACATTTTAAGTAATAATTTTAAGATTAAATGGGAGAATAACTATTTAGAATGAAACATAAAATTTCAACTAGAATGAAGAAATATTTAATAAAATATGGAAAAGATGTTAATTGATTTAAAGTAGAGTATAATGAAAGTGGCATAATGCGAGGTACAGTTCGTGACATACACGCGCATAAACTTGACCCAATGGCACAAAAACAAATTCAAGAGTAACAATAATTTATTCTTTATGGGCATTCTTTAAAATTGCAGTATATATGAACAGAAAAGAGTGAATAGCATTGCACTCGCAATGTTTGTTAGTGTAATAGCATTATTGGGTTTAAGGTGTGCACACATGCAAGAAAAGTGAGAATGAAGGAAATAAAAAATCACCTGCAGCTGCAGGCTATTTGGTCCGCCTTTCGCTTTGTATGTTAATTTCTATATAACATCGAATTCTATTCGATATGTTCAACAGCGCATTACTTCCGGCAAAACTGGAGAAAAGCTTAAGAAAATTACTCTACACTTACCATTCGCTTCGAACTTTTGATTTTTTCCCGAATCCTTTTCTACGAGCGTTTAAGTGATTTTCGGTGAAAATGATTAGAAAGTTAAATGATGATTATTAAGACATATGCGACTGATATCTATGAACAAAATGAAAACAAAACTTTCAATGTTAGCTTACGGTATTGTACAGTATAATGTTTTGTATGTTAACATAATATTAAAAAAAAGTATGCGTCGATTCAAATAATGTTAGCTGCGATCAGCGATTGGTCAGCTCCACAATCCACTATATTGATCATTGTTCAAGTTGTTCACTGTTCAACTTTTGCTATATATATATAGTTAATAAGTTATATAAGATTAATAGGCCTTATATAACTTAATACCTATTAGACAACTTCCTTACTAAAGATTATTGAAAGGCTTAGCTTTTGTTAAAGATTATATAAGCAAACGCTAATTCTTTACCTTTAACTCTATTAAAATGGGTCTCAAACATCACTCCCGAGAAAAGACTGAGTCTTAAGTCAATTTTCACTTCTTATTCAATTTACCATTTAATTATTAAACTATGTTTTATCACTGAACAAAAATACGCGTCATTTGATTTTATAGAGAATATTGAGTTGACTGTGGAGTAGCGCTCAACCGAAATATAATAACTTTTCCAGACAAATATGTTGGTTATTTAAACTAACAAAACTAAATGATTAGATGGATACAGTAATGAACGAAATGAATGCGCTCGTTGTACTGATTAGAAAATACGAAAACAAATACTTTAAAAAGAATTTGACTAAAAATTCATAGTTTATAAGGAAATGTGTACAAATCTCATGTGATTACTATTTGGAGATAAAGAGAGGGCAAGAGAGAGCGGGGAAACGAAATGAGAGGTCAAAGCCTAAAACATTCACAGCTAAAAAGTCCGGTTGTAATCCGTTCGATACGTTATCAACAGTCAGTACAGTATTTATTATATATGGAAATCGCAGCAGTTTTAGTGTGAATAATAATAATGAAAAGAAAAATATAATGTGCATGTTTAAGGGATAAAGTACTTGAACGGGTCTTTGAAGCAAATAAAAAAGGGTACTGAAATTAAATCCAATCTCTATTGGAGTGCCTGACGACGAGTGGCTTACATGCCAAATGCGGAAATATATGGAAGAAAACAACTCATATTTTTGACAGTAATATCACAGTTTTAGGTGCTCATGTCTCACTCTTTGTCCAGTGTTTCAGTTTCGGTTGTGCTGTAAACAACAAAACGCTGTAAACAATCAAAAAACTGATATGAAATAATGTGCAAACAAAATAGGGAACTTTTCGTCTAACTATGTCTACCAGTATGAAAATAAGCGTTAACTTATACATAAATATACTTTATATACTTTAGCCCATATCACCAAAGATTATTTTTGTCCAAAAATCGTACTATAAATTATTAGGAGATTATTTTTGCCTTTTCTAATAATAAACAAACATGTTTTTGTTCCTTTACCCTATTATGCGATAAAAATAAAGTTTTGTTGAAACGCAAACTTTAAAACATTTCCAACATAATCAACAATTTTGTTCACAACATAATCCTATATTCGAAATTAACTCGTAAGTAAGTATTTGTATGTTCGTAACTTCCAAAACATGTCACATTCATTTATTATGTATTTAGTGAAGTGTGACTTTGAATATAAATGACTAAATATCCATACAATTGTTTCAACAATTATCTTACAATATAACTTTGAAAATAGCTTATCATACAATTGCATATGTAATTTCGCATCTCATCACATCAATGCACTTCATCTCATCTTTTGACGTATTTATTACACACTCTAAGGGATAGATTAGAGACGGAGAGACCACGAGAGAGAGAGAGAGAGAGAGAGAGAGAGAGAGAGAGAGAGAGAGAGACTTGGAAATCTATTAATGCG
>JAQIXJ010000895.1:0-26023 GCA_034700185.1 Phthiracarus laevigatus | reverse complement strand
AAGTTAAAAAATTTTCAGGAGTTAAGGTTAAGAGTTAAACAAAATTCTTAACTTTTGACTTTTGTGCATCACTAATATATCTTTGAATATTAAAAAAAATTAAACGAGAATTTTATTTTTCTCATTTTTCTTTCCAAAACTTTCGCGGATTACAAATCCGTTCGTTGAGAGAGAGAAAAATTTTATTCTAATTTATTCGCAGAGAAAAATATTTTTCGTAAGTGTCTGTCTTTATAAATCTTCTCTCATTTGAGCATTCATTAATTTTAGCGCATTTCTCGATTGCTTCTTTAAGTATTTGTAGAATTAGAAGTGACACAACGGTTTTCCATTGAAATCAGTTTTGATGAATTTGTGTTATTAGCAGCGTATTCTCATTTTCAAAAAACTTTTATGATTTATAGTGTACATTATACTTACTAACGATAAAGTTAAATAATACATGCCATATAGAATGAGATCAATTTGGAACCCTAAAGAATGATCATCACATCCTTTTCATCCCTTTTTTATATTAATAAAATCCGAATAAATAGTAGTTTATATCATAATTATTATATAATGTATTCAAATCATTGAGGCAAGTTTAAAAAATTCAGTGTCGTATATATTTATATTACAGTACGTTATACATATTGTTATATACAATATTTAGTTATGTTATATGATTTATTACTTAAGTAAAAATATTATTAGTTTTATTCTCTTTATTTGATTTACAAATTGATCAATTAAATATTGGCTAAAATATACAAATCGATATTAAATTAAACTTATTGACAGATTAACGCCTAGTGTTTAAATGCTATTGCATTGAAATCAACACATTAAGTGAAGTGTTAAAATGTTGTTTACAAAACAGTGTTTTAAACTATGTTTATTTGTTGAAAATTTTTTCTGTAAAATTAATTAATTTTACACACCAACAGTGTCATCAATTCATAATTTTTTTAAACAAAACTCTTGTATTTTAATTTAATCCGCCACAGTATCGTGCGATGATAAAATAATTATTACGAACATTTTGCGAATTTATGTCAAATTAATTTTAGTTTTATGAATATCAAATATTTAATTTGATAAAATTTTCGATTATTAAATATACAACGGAGGAATTAAATAGTATTAACGGCAACATAAAACTACGAAAATGAATCGCTATTTTTAAATATTATATATACAGTATATTAGCTTACACTTAAAATTTCCGGAATAATAGATTAAGATAATGATATCCCGCAGTGCTGCGCAAAATGTGATATTTTCTTTCATTTAGGAAAATATAAATAGTTATGATAAGCCTATCATATGTTTGGTAACAGTATCGCTAATCTTGCGCTTTAAGGCATATCGTGTAAGATTTGCCACTACTAGTCGGCTAAACAATTTTCTTACCAAATCCCAATTTTGTTGTTATCTTAGAGGAAATGTTTGCACCGCAGCGTGCATTCATTCTCTCAATTCTCATAACCCATCATTTCATTTAGCATGACAGCGTGTCTTTCCTAAAACTGATGGATTCAGTGAAATAGTGAAATTGACCAAACGCTCCAGACTTGAAAGTTATGCCGACTTAGCATTTATATACGTTATATGGTTCATACATACGAATATTTTTGGTTAAATGCACACCAATTTGATTTTTCGATTTATTTTTTAATGGTTCAGTATTTTGTAAGCCAAACAAATGGTTTGTAAATGCAAAACATTTAGAGTACGGTATGTATGTGTGTGTTGTATGTATGTATGCGTATGCACTTTACTTTTATTACAAGTTTGTATGTTTACAAGTTTTACCGAATGTTACTGTCAAGTGTTTTAGTACTTTCTTTAATTATTCTAATACAGGCTATTTTGTGTTTTTTTTGTATAGACTTTATTGCAGTTTTATACCGATAGATATACCTATAGAGCAAACTAATTGGATTTATTACTGATATAAGCCATAATATGGGTATATATTACAAAGAATAGTGCGCTATATTACAATTAAATGGATGGTATGCTAGTCTTGCGAACATTTATTTTCTATGAGATAAAGTAAAGGTGTTTGCGCTTTACTTCTGCAACTTCTCTCCGGAGTATTCTCTCCTCTCTTTTTCTTTCTCAAATGTAGAATATGATGATATGGGCATTTCTGTTAGATTACTTTCGATTTTTTCTCCCTCTTTTGCATCCAATAAACATGACAACTAGTGGGTTGTGTGTAACAGTTTTACGTATTAAACCACATTAGATCATAGAATATATAGAATATGGTTTGTATTGCGCTTAACTAACACCTTAATGCTAAATACTTGTTATATCAATTTTCACGCACACATTACGTCTGTTTTGAAATATTCAACATATTTAGCGCATTTACAGATATGAGAATCGGAAACATCCATATTGAAGATGCAATACCAGTTGTGATGATGCTAAATGTTTTCTACCCCTTAAAACTTACTGTGGATATAATCCTTAGTAAGGTTGCTAAGGGTGGTTCTATTCGCACCGATGTGTACCTTACAACCGAGCAGTTCACGTGTAGAAATCTTCTTAACCTTCCAACAGTCTGTTTGTACTCTGCTGTTGCATTTCATTGTCTAGTAATTGACATAATACTCGTTCCCACTATCACTACTGGATGGTAATATAAGTTTGATGGCTGTGTAATACATGTTCGCCCGTAAACTCTGATTTATTAGAGACAACGCCTTTTATCATTTATTTATGTGCCTCATCTAACTATTTCAATTCAATTGTGACACTCAATGATATCTCGGTAGTGCTGCACAAACTTATCGCGCACACTGTGTCGTCCAACTATTTCCAACTGATTCATTGCTATACTAACACTTTTATTAACATATTTTGTCATTTAATCTATTATTATTCTTTCTAACGGGTATGGCTTAAACTTATAATACTTTTCAATCGATATAATTGCATGTTTTTTAGCTAACATTTTTTTAAACCAAATTGAGATTAACTCTACTTCGAATAAATTAAATTTCAACGCAAACATATTGAAATAAAAAAAAGATAGATAAAAATTTGTGAATTGCTAAAACAAAGCGTTGCGTCAAATATTTGATTAAAAACTAACATTTCAGCGCTATTTTTACTCTTTTCGCTCAATTTAGTGTTTTGTTTGGAAAAGGGCTAAAACTTAATTTGCTTTAATGTAAACATTATGGCGAATGTTTATATTCATTAATTTGGTTTGAATTAATTAGATGTGATTTTCTCATGCAATTTGCTCTCTATTTCTCGTTTTATTAATATAAGTGATGTTTTTTGTTGCTTAATTTCTAATTAGTTTGTTATGCATTTGCAAATAATAACAAAAAAGTATGTTTTAATTTGCAATACGAGCCAAGAAGAGCTTTATTAATAACGCTAAATGTTTATAGGATGTCATTCAAGAGATACTGACAACGAGCACTAAATAATCACTTAAATTATATATTTTTTGTTGTATGAGCAACTAAATCCAGCCATTAATATTTTCAATGAAGTTTATTAACTATTTAATAATAGGGTGTAGCAATTCCCGATGGGTTTGAACGACAATTTTTTAAATTTTTTGCCCATTTTTTAAAAAAAAGTTACGTTTTTCCAGACATTTTATCTCTAGCCATTAAAAATTGCAACATTCTTTATTCAGGCAAAAATTATTGAAACTACCATTAGGAATGTTTAATTATTTTAATAGTGCTATTGCGGTACATGTTTTGATTTTATGGGTTAAATTTATCGTATTTATTTTGCAAAATCTATTTACATTAATATTATTTGTTAATATATCAATAAATCAAATGCTAAAAGTAATCGTAACTTGATTTTATCACGTATAAATTTATTTGTTTTTGTTAATAAAGAGTTTCTTAAATTCCTAACATTTACTGTAAGATTCTTCATGAGTATTACAATCAACTGATTAGTGACCCATCGTCGCTAAATAGAGATCAATTTATTCAATTAAAATTACACGTTAACTTTCCAGATCATAATACATTTTTGTTTTTTTATAATCGTTTTTCATACAAAGTTAACACTGATTAATTTGTTTAATTTTTAAATGTAATGTATGATTATAAAGAGTTACTGCCGATATAAGAGTAGAAAATATTTGCTTTAAGGCATACTTTCAAAAAATATTATTCACTGCAACTGTTAACACATAAGTGTTTGAATCATTCATAGACGCTATTCGCAAAGTATAGACAATTTTTATAATAACATAGATTCTCAAAAAAAAAGTTAGACTACAAAAATCCTTGAAATCGAAAGGAAAGCTCTACGATATAAGATCAACAAACTTACATGTAAATTAAAAATATTGCGAATCAATTTATAATTATAAAGTGAAACGTCAACTTATTTTTTCGATCAATTTTTCAATGCATAGCGCAGTAATATTAAAATACGAAATTCTTTTTAGATTGTTATTTATTAGGTTGTATTTGTTGCACCCCTCTATCCTTTCATAATATAGCTGCTGCAACATTAATGTAAAGCCATAGAAGGGAAGTATCATGTGAAGTGTTATTATCAACCATATCTCACTTGTGATAGATTTTTATTGTCATTTATCTGCATTTTTCTCCTAATATCGCGAGCGCCTAACATTTTTATAAATTCTTTCGCGATACGCATATAACGTTATTGCCATTGCATTAAATAGTTTGTAAACACGAATAATGTGGTGTTAAGGCAAATATTAATTAATTCAAATAATTTTAAGCGATTTGTAATTTAATTGCATATTTTTCACTTTTACAGTATAGGTCCCAAATATTTGTGTTTATTTCGATTAGAATATTTAATTTAATATAAAATATGAGTACGAAATCAACATTATGTGTAATTTGTTGTTCGTGCGATTACTCGATTTGCTTAATCTGCGCCATCGAAACCCTACGATAATTTTAAATTCTACTCTCTAACAAAAATAGTCTTGTTTTCTCTAAATCTTCTTTACAATAAAACATGCCGAAGTAAACAAGTCTATCTTTTTATTTTTGAAATGACAAATAGCTAACTAAGCATATATAGACTTAGATTGAGCTGTGATAAAGACAGGGTGTTCCAAACGTTATCTGTATTATGGGTTGCTTGAATTTTTACCAAATTTCCGTGTTGCGTAAAACTGATACTTAAAACAGCTTTTACTTTTATCTTTTTTCTCAGCAACAACTTTTTGGTCAACATATTAACAAAAATTTTAAGAGATCCAAAATGTAAGCTTCTAGAAATTTTGAAGGTTTTATTGACAATTTTTTCGATGGTTCAAAATTTTCAATATTATTTACTTTGTTTGTATCAAATTGGTGGGGATAGGATTTTTGAAATATTTGAGGTCAATTCCCGAACTACCTTCAGGTACACACTGGTTAAAAGTTATCGTTTGATTAGTTACGTTGCTCATATTGTAAAAAATCAAATGAATTTCATAAAACTTTTAGTTAAAGTTTAATTTTTTTAAATTGCATTTATTCTCTACAGACTGAATAAATATTAAATTCTAGATTTAGTAATTGTATAAAGTATATATTGTACTGTATATACGTAGCAAACGCTATAACTTTTGCTTGTTTACCGTCACTATTGAAATCTCAAACCTGAATTATAGTGCCATCTGTAGCATTCAAAATTTTCGACTATTTCTAAAAACTTTATTTTTATGTAAAAGCTCATTGACCTTTTTCTTAATATGACTCTGTATTCATATGTAAATAAGTATATAATACAACAAACAGAAGTGTGGGCATATAATTAAATGTTCAATTATTTGTAAAAATTCCAAATATCCAACGAGGAAGCGTTGTTTCATTAAATGCTTTAACTCATATACCAAATACTATTCAAAAGTACAGTATGATAATTTGTTACTCTTTTGAGTCTTAAAATTAATGGTTTCTATAGATATTTTTCTCAAAAAGCGGGATATTACGTTAATTTAATTTTAACTTTAGTAATATTAATTAATTAAAATGTGTTCTATTTCTGCGCATTTTTCGGTGTATAAATATAAATATTTAAACTGATTGTCAAAACTTTCAGTATGGTAAGCTCATCTATTATCTTTGGATGAATGCATAGATTTTTTTTCATTGCAAGATTCAGTTTGGAATCTTCAAATTTAGTTTTTTTATAACGTAAGTTTAATTTTTTAAAACGACGGTTTTAATTTTAATTGTTAATAATAAATTAAATTAAAATTTAATAATCAAGAGTGTCTTAACTTAAATATAAATGTATGCTTAATTGTAACCACAAGTTATGTTCAATGTGAAAAAATATAAGACATACATCCCTTAATTTCTGCCAGTATATACCATAATAAACTATTTATTTGAATAATTAAAAAGACAGTTAAAAAACAAACGGAAAATATCGATATTTCGAACTCTGTATTTCTCTCCAACTTATTTTGATAGAATTTCTCTAAGTAGTGGAAAAGCAGCGATTTCCACCTGATTACACGCCGCAGTGGGTGTGTATGATATGTTCGCTACAATATTGTAGTTATATTACTTTCTCGGTGCACAATCAGCAGAAATTGTCGTATATTATATTACTAGAATCAGAGTAGGGTTTCATATTGTATTTGTACGATTTATCTAATTTCATTTCATCGAATAAACCAGTTTTATCAAATTCGTTGAAAATTAAGGTCTATTTAGTTATAGTTATATCACGTCTCACTATCATGAATAATGTTTTTATTTATTTCTAAATATATGGTAAATTATTAGAAAACATCATTTATTACGATTATAATTTTCTATTTAATTTAATAATATTGGTTTTATATTAATCATGGTAAAAATGTCACCGAATCAATAAAACTATTAAGTCTAAATGTTGAGAAAAATGACTTTTTAAATTAATATGCCTAAACTCGTTAGATTTAGCTTTTTTAGCTTAATTCCAAAGAAAAGAGAGCTATATATTTCCTACTTATGACATAAGCTTAACGACGTAAGTTTAATTAAAGAAACGACATACCTATTTCAAAGAACGAATGACTATTAAGTATGCTCCATATAAATTTTTCGTTCATTTAATTATCATTTTTGTACCAGATTAATAACTTAATTTTTTGGATTGAACTCAACAATTACCCCACTAATGGGCTAAACTATGCTCATATAATTATTGATAATTATTAAATAACATCAATTTTAAATTTACTTATTGCAATATTTAATGGAATTTAATGGTCTCTGAATTTTATGGTGAACGATTGGATACCTGGCAGACAGATGGTCCGTATTTTATCCCTCACTGGATTTATACACAATATATATGCTTATCCCTTCTTTGTTAGACTGAAAGCATTATACGATCAAAGTCAAGTAAATCTTTTCATATCATGACTATACAATTGAAGAGTATTTTATTTGATTGAAAGTAATGCGAATTTTCTATCATATGATTTTCTTCGATTTTACCAGTTAGTTATACGTATATACCGTATATACTTATATATATATATATTTCTTTAGACTATTATCTGCTTTCAAACACTGCACTGTCAGTTTACTTTTAATTCAATATAAGAATTCGCGCTTACAATTCTAGGCTGCATTTAATATGTTATAAACTTCGATATCCTGTACTGTATTATATAAGTTAGTTTTCTCATGTATCTTTCAAAATGTTACGAACATTTTTACAATGAATTGTGTTTCTATTGATTTGTTTCTCTTCTTCCCGTTTTTTTTATTTGTTGCAATATAATCTATAAATATTTGATATCACAGCACTACTTACGATGATTACGCTAAACATTTACTTTTATAATTCGATTGAAGTGCAACTACTTTTTTATTATATTTGTTAATCAATGAGTTGTTAAGTTTTTTGAATTGTGTTTTCCGATGTTTTATGTGCGAATTGATGTACTTTCGCGTTGCTTTTTCCCAATATTTGACTATAAATATTCTTAATGCGAAAATTTTCGGTCCATTTAGACGTTTTTATTGTGATTTTTTAAAAATTCAATAAATAACTGGGAGAATGACCACCGAAAACTTTTATTTATAAACTTTTAGACCGTAATAGCATACTATTTTAACGATTTTATATCATTATACGTTTAATGATGTCTTTATAGTTTCTGCAATTATCATTACAATAAATGATAGAATAATTCATTTAAATTATTTAGCATTAATTTTCTATATATGACCACATTATTTGTATATAATATTAGACCGAACGCTAAATTATAAGCAATGACTGTACTATACTTTAATGTTAGAATATTATTCTTATTTTCAATTATCTCTGAAGGAGAGAGAGAGAGAGAGAGAGAAGAAGAAGTTCAGTTTATTTATATTAAGTAAAAGCTTAGTCGTGTTATTTATTAAGACTAGTATGAGTATATTGAGACTGGGATTTGTTTTTCTTCCTCCATTTCGACGACTTTTCCGTTCGATTCACCTGTCAATGGTATTATCTGTTCGCTAATAAATATAGATTCTTCGCATCGAAAATTCTTTTATATTGCGTTCCGTCTACTATTCACAACAAAATTCATGAAATTCGTGACTCGGAATTTTTATGCGATGCGTGTTTTATTCGCTCGCAACTGTCCAATAAAATTAGGCATAATTTCATTTATTATATATATCTATGAGTTAAATCAATCTAATTAAATATAACTAAATAAATATAGACACAACTAAACAACAAAAATAAAGTTTACGTGCACTTATTGGGAATAAAACTAAGAGTTTTGTTGTTTACGCGCAACTCTGATATAAGACTGTTGTATATTGAATTTGCGAATAAAACATTAATGCGTTGTTTTGTGAATCACTTATTGATCAGTGTTTAATTTAGTCTGTGATTCATTTGACAGTTACCATACACAGGTAAACAGGGATTGTTTTTCTCTAATGTAAAAACGCAGCAAATATCCTCCGCACCGTAACCACGGAAACGGGAGTGAATGTTGCATTTACTCCGAGTTGATGGATATTTTTATGCGAAGTGCTGCGGCTTTTGTTATGTTACAGCGAAGATATGACACTCTATTGGTTTGCTTTAGTTCTGGAGTGCAATTAAACTAAGAAAAGCTCCAGAATCTGTTTGCCTATCTTTCCTATCCAAACATACATGTGCTCGCATTCGTTCGAATATCATGGGATTCCCCGAAAGCACTTTATTATATAATCTTCCACTTTAATTGCATTGGATTAGCAAACTAATGTTCTTAATGTATCGTTAATGCCTAACATCTTATCCAAAAACTTTCTCTTATTTGGAAAAAACAACTTTACTTTTTATAGCATATTTAATTCAATACTCTTTGAGAATTCGTTTTGATTCTATAAAATCGGTAATGGGTTCCAAAAGTTATTTGATTCTAAGGTATTCTAATCTATTCATTTAAACATATAAATCTTTGCGATAATATAGTGTTCGTGTTTTAGTATTAATTGTTTTAATTGAATATTTATGTAAAACCTTTTTATGTTAATTGATTCAAATAAAATACTTGCTAAATATAAAGAGCTCGTCTTTAAATCAATTTACGGATCAATTATATACGTAATTAAATTTCACGGCACGCTTAAGGATTAAAAGCATGAAACGTTAAGAATCCGCTAAATTGCATCGAAAATAAATTCTAGTTATTTAACAAAGTATGAGCTCAACTTTTCTTCTTCACATTCGTAACTTTAAGTTAATTGAAGTGCTAGACTGTATATGAGCTGCATTAAACATTGAGTTTGAATGCGAACAAAATGATATTAAGTTTGGTCATTAGCTTATTGCGTGAGGTGTGAGACATCACGTTTACTCAGGTGTGCTATTTTACTCGAAATTATACCGAAATGTATAGTCACTCTACTTTTGTAATCTTTATGTGTACTTTTGCTACTTTTAGACTCATACTAATTTGATGTCTTAATCAAACTTATTTACAGTAAATTATTTTATTTATTGCTATTAATTTGCTAATGATTTATGAAGTAAATAACTAAATTATAGAAAATATTATATTATTATATTTACATACAATTTAAAAAATGGGTACCAATTTATTTTGCTTTAAGTAAACTCAACTTTAAGTAAAAATAATTCTTGTATTTTAAATCCAAACTGAATGATTAAACCACCAAAAAATAAATTAAAGAAACTTACGCACAATATAATTATGAATAATATTATTACTAATAATTAGCGTTTACATGAATTTCGTGCTTTAGGTTTAGTTTTCAAGTGTTACATAATTTTCAGCGAAAAAAAGTTTAAAAAACTCAGTTTTCGTGTATATAATGAGCGAAATTAAATGCGAAACACATTCAAATTATATCACGCTATCATGCAATGCTCCGTTAAATGCGTTTTAATCACGTTTTTATTAGATTTATATACAAAAAACTTTGAAAGTATAATAATTATAAATAATTTATCGCTTTAAATCTTATATTTTACGTGCTAACAGGTAAATGGTAGCGATTTATCAAAGATATTCAATGGCAATGATGAAGCATTGCTCCACAAAGACAACACCGCAAGTGATCGTCCAATAACTGTTGATTTATCGCATCGCATCGCTAACAACCCTAAAGATGTATGCAAACAAACGTCATCATCATTGACATCGTCTGTATCAATATTGTCGAACAGAGATATCGAGAAAATGGAAAGCGATCTGAAATTGGAATCAAATGGTTCGTTACGCAGTTACCGCGAAATCGCTACGCAGACTGAATGGACGTGTGGATGGAATGGCTGGGAATTCCCTCCGCCATTCATATTTCCGTATCCAACACCCACTAAATCACAAATGGCTTCATTTCTCAGCGATAATGTTCTTATGGGTAAACATTTGCTGGATTTGAATAATGAAGATGACGACGACGACGACGATGAGGATGGATGTGATGTTGAGTATGAGGTATTCATAAAAAAGTTAATTGAAATGAAAACTCATTTTTAAAAATTTAATACAAAAATACAATTCTAATTTTTTACTATTTGTTTGGATTTTTTTGGCAAAGTTCTTTTGAAAGCAAAGTTGAATAGTTTGCATAATGAGTTTATTTGGAAACTTTTAAATTATAAAACACAAAATTTTCAATTATGGCTTACATAATATAAATATTTAAACTTATAAATTTTTATATTCTTGCTTTGCGGGCAACTAGTTTTTATTTTATAACTTTATAGCCTTATGATGCATTTTTTTGTATTTAAATTATTTTTTAAAGATTTAAACAAGGATTGAATCAAAAAATGTACTTTACAGGAAATAACACTTCACTTGAACACAAGTTCTGACAGATTAGGTATTTCATTTGTGGATCACGATGATCACGCTAATGATGTGTTGGTGTCTGAAGTAAGTTAAGAATTTTTGGTTATTGTGCGCTGTTCAAACAATATAACGTTACGCCGATTAAAAGCTTAATGATTATATCTTATACATTACTACAAATTAAAATGAATGAGTTTAATTGAGTTTTGATAAAAAATTTAATTTAAATTATATAATTCATTTAATAGTAAATTAATACTGTAAATGATTTAAAGAATTTTTTTGAGTAAATTTTATTCCTTACATTGATGTACGCACAGCACAGCTTCCGTTTAGATATACAGAATATATACAAGATTTATTTGCTTTGCAGAAAAGTTCTTACTATACTCCTGAGGCATTTAATTATGCGTAGAGTTTAGGATCTGATAACTTTTTATTCAGTCTCTTTTTTTTGCAATGCACAAACGCAAAATGAAACAATACTAAACGAAACGTGAATAATAGATTTTACAAATTAATTAAATTTAAGCCCAAAAGAAACTTGCTTTTAATTACAAATACTGTATTATTAATTTTGTAATCGGTTTTTATCCGAATGTTTTCCAAAAGATTGAAGCGGAAAGCGTTGCCGCAAAAGACGGGCGAATACAAGAAGCGGATCAGATTCTACAAATAAATGGAATGGACGTTAAAAATAGTGATCACGCTATAGAGTTATTTTCGCAAACTCCTCCATCAGATTATACTATATTGGTTTGTCGAGCTCCGTCTCAACTTCACGAAGCGTACGCATATATTCAACAGCATCATCAGTCGAAACGTGATAAATGCCAATATTCGCCAATGCATTATCATAATCACGTTGGAAACATTGAACAACTGGTTGTCGATGACGCTAATGAAATAAATAGCGGCGCGTCTGTGACTTTGATTGAGAATAGTTTCTTAGAAAAAGATTCCGGTGTCGGGCGTACCGATGAAAGCACTAAAAACGACGAAAGTTGCACAGAACACGATAAATTATCGATAAATAATGGAACTATGGATAGCGGTCATAGTCAAAACACTAGTGAAACTTCATCATCGGGTGATAATTCTAACGCTAATGAGTCGCAACTAAAATGCGATGTAAATGCCGTTAATAAAGATGTGTGCAATCCATATAACTATAGTCGAAATGATACCAATTCATGTGTAGTTCCATTAAATATTAAGCAATTCAGTTCTGATACGAGTTTGGATCGCGAAATGGCTTTATTACACCAGGAAATGCAATCAATTCAACTCGAATGCGAATCATTAATCAATAAAAGATTGCATCAAAATCAACTCAAACAGAATAATATGACAGTTGACGATAATTTCCATTATCAAACAAGACAAAAATACATTCAACACACTTATATGAACTTAGACGACATCAGACCCAATCTATCGCCAAATAGCTCTCCGATCAATAATTCGCGCGAAAAGAGTGCACATAATAATGAAAAGAATTTTAATTGTTGTGAAACTATTACTACAGAACAGTCTATTAATGGAAATAAATTGAATCCAATTACCAGTTCTAATAGTAATCAAAGAAGTAGTTTGCCAAAAGAAAAGAAAGAATCAGTTGAACGGTGGATCAAAAACATGCCCATATCAACTCCACCATCTAATCGCACTAAAGCTAGTAAATTGGGTTTTTCTAAACCAAATTTGTGTGAAGATAAAGAAAGAGACAGTTCCAGTGCATATAATACCGGAGAAAGTTCGCGAAGCACTCCATTAACTCTTGAACTCACACCACTGCCTGTTGCTTCTGTTGATAGTAAGCAACAAAATGATAATTCTTCGAAATGCTATTATAGGCCAATGATGTCTCTCGATCTGGTATCTCCGTGTAAAGGTATGGAAGATAAAAGTACTCAATTGCACGAATCAGATGTGGCCAGCATATGGAGTTGCGAATCCTGTAGGCGTTGTTGTCGATCGTTTCTTGAATCGCGAGAACCACAGTATCAGCAATCATCGCAATTACAGAATCGAGTGACTAAACGTAGTAGCAGTGAGTCATCAAACTGGAAACCAAGTCCACAGCCATCTCAATCACCAATAATGCGTAAAACGAAATGCGATACAACTAGTTTTGAACGTAATCGTAATTACGTGTCGATGTATCCGTGCAATACAACAATGTATACGAATGAAGCAAACTTAGAGCACACAATATGGTTACAGCAACAATTGTTTCGTGAAGCACTCGCCGCTAAAAACCAAACAACTAATAATCGTAAACAACAATATATAGAAACAACACAACATAAACCGCAAATGTCAAGCTTTCCTAATATTGCTTACTGTTCCAATAAGATAGTCAAAGATAACAATTTTATGTCAACATTTGGGATAAGTGTACCGCCGAGTCCGTCGAAGAGCGCACCATTAACTTCCACATTAAAGGCAAACAATGAAAATAACATTAAAATGGAATGGAAAGTTAAACGAAGACCTGATGGCACGCGTTATATAACTAGAAGACCAGTAAGAAATAAAATCTTAAAAGAAAGAGCTTTAAAAATAATGGAAGAAAGATGTAGTGGTCTTACAACGGATGACGACGCCATCAGTGAACTGAAAATAGGACGCTATTGGCCTAAAGACGAAAGAAAGAGACACTTTGAAAAATCTAGGGCTAGAAAGAGAGAGATTATGATGCGTACCACCAAAATGGCTGCTTTAAGAGAGCATTCGGAGGAAAGAGAAATTAGTAATGCTAATGGAAGTTTATCGCGTAATCTTACTCAATATCGCGATTCTAATACTAAAAGAAATAAAGTGACAGAAATCGTACGAAATTCAAACTCCACTAACTCTTCAAACAGCGCTAAGCAAATATTATCCAATGGTATTCTAAGTGTAACCACTGTTTAAATACTTCAATCGTTAGTTTAAGTAATTTTATACACAATAAAGAAAAAAGTTTTTTTTAAATAAATTTAATCAAATTTATAATTTTAACACCTTTTTTATGAATTATTTTTCACTGACTGGTTAACTCAAATTCACATTTACCTTAATGTTTGGAATAACTCGTAAATTTGTATTTCTATCATAATTTGTCTTTTAATATCTTTTGTACCACTCTTTCTCTATGTTTACTGTATATTCTAATGTTGAAAAACAAAATTTTTGAATCAATGTATATTTAAATTTGTGTATTTGTGTCAAATAACATACATATAATATATTATACAGTATATTTAATTATATAAAATATTAAAAAAAATTTTGTTTTATTAAAATAATATATAATTTAATGTAAATAAAAATTATATAAGTTTCTGTGTTAAAAATCTCAAATCAAATCGATTTATTAATTGTTTTTTATGTGATCTAAAAGCAAAACATATCTAACGTTAAGTTGATAATGAATCAAAAAATGTTTTCCTTTATCTAAATTGAATATAATTTATGGCAAACAAATATCAAACAAACCCTTAGTTTCAGATCCAAAACCAAACATATTTAGCGTTATATTGTTATTTTGTTTGGATTTTTGCTTCGAGACCTTTATTGTGTTTCTATGTCAGCAAATGGATTCGAAGGAAAAGATCATTTACTTTTAATTACTTTCTCTTGTGTTTATCGCTAAACTATGGTGCAATGGATCCAATTATCGGAATACCACCATTGACAGCACAATAAGTAAAGGTTTCTTAATTCAACTATAGAGTCTACTGGGCTTTAATTGATTTTTTTCATGTTGTAGAGTCTACAAAAAAATATTGAAAATAAATATAACCTTATGTTGCGTTAATAAAACAGTGAAATACATAAATTAAATTGATATTGTAATTAATATTGTACTGTGACTTATTTAAAATATTTTATAGAGATATTAGAGATATATTAGATAATTGAAAAACGTTTTATGAAAATTCAACTGAATAGTTTTAAGTTAAAATTTAGTGAAAATAACTAAAAAATAGTGAATCCATATAATACAATACTATTTTTTTGGAGGAAAGCAATTGAAGATTTATTTGCGAACTGTCTCCCCGTAACAGATACTCCATTAAATCACATATCGATTTGAAACTAAAACTTAAATATTTTTCCACTTCTTTGGATACGGAAAAATTCTCAAGTATTTGTTACATTGAACTAGTATTTTGAAAATTGAATTTAAAATAGAAAAAAGATCTGTCTCGCAATATGTATCAAAATCATGGACATTATAGCGAACAGTGTATGCGATGATAGCATGTTTGGCGATACTCGTTATATTGGGTTTTACGCTAAAATCAATATAATCATTAATCATTGAAAGAGCGAATATCTTTGTTGAATTCTGTTTGAGCACTAAGTAGTACTTCATGAACATGTATGTATCATTTTCTTGGACTTATCTAGAAAGCCATCAAAATCCCCCAAAACAAATGACGTATTTATGTTCTAAACATATCCTCCTGTTGATCAATACTACTAACGATATTTAGTTATCTTTTTTCTTAATATCACATCATTCTCGAACAATAAGATATAATTTTTCATTCTTAAAAAAATAAAATTTCTTGGAATTTTTTTCTTAAACTTTTAAGGATAAAAGAAAGTAAAATATCAAACTGTACTAAATAATATTAATGCTGACTTTGAATGAGTCATTTTTCAAAATAGTCTAATTATTTTATGCACTAACAAAACGTGAGAAAAATAATTAAAGAATAAATTAAGAACGAAATAAGAGTTATATGAATTAAAAATGTTTGAGAAATTGACTAGACTAAGCTAACTAAAGTTTATTATTTACAGAAGTAGATGATACTGCAAATTGTGTAATAGAATTTGTTTAACAAAACTCCTAGTTTTAAAAATGAAGCTGTTATAAAAAACTTTACGGATTTTTAAAAAAAATGATAAATTTTCTCAAAAACTTATAACAGGAAATAGTGAATATAAGAAGTTTTTTCGTGAATTCAAACACACTTTAGAACGTTTACATTTAATAGAAAAATTGGTGGAAAAAGCATCTCTTTAATGGAAAATAATATTATTCCTTAGTTTTATAAAAAAAATAGAATTTGTCGCTTAAAATGTTTAAACTAGTTTTTTAACATATTAAGTTTGAGAAAATTTTTTAAATAAAGAAATTAATAAAGTTTAATCGAGTATTAAGATTAGTTTTATAGAAAAGTTTTTGTAACCGAATTTTTTGACATAAAAAAGCGAAATGCAGTTAAAACAAATACTGTTACTGAAATTTCTAGTGACCTCTACTATTTTTATGATGAATTAAGAAAATGAAAATCATTTTTTAGAATTAAATTATTAAGATTTTTGTTGTGAGAAATTCATCATTTTTTCTATTGAAGCACAACGTTTTGTATCACAATTGTGAATAAGCTTCGGACATTCGAAGGCTTCTTCTTCAGTGATATATTTACAAACAGTGTGTAACTTCAAAATGTAAAATTTCAAGTTTTGGCACAACTTTTAATATAAGCCTTCGCAACATCAAAATTTATTCACAATTGTGATACAAAACGTTGTGCTTCAACAGAATAAAGTATAAATTTTTTCCAATTTTTTGCTTTAAAAACAAGTTTATTTAATATTCTTTAGATATTTCTTATTAACTTATGTAAATAATTTTATTTTTAAACTTAATTCTGACCAGCACTATCTCGTCACTTAGTACATTTAAAAAAGTTCATACATTAAAAAAGTACCAGAAAAAATCAAATAGTGGTGTCTAACTTGTATAGTTCTCACATTATAAGCTCAGGAAAGGAAGGGTTTAATAAAATCTTACGATTTAAGTTTCCTAATGTCCATAGTTATTATTTATTTATTTTATTACATAGCATTTAATTAGAGTTAAGCATGCTTTAGTTAAGCAGCTCAAACTTTTAGTAAAAGTTTATCTATAAGCTTAGGATACACACTGTAAAAACTGAAATATAGCATCAACTTTATTAATAGATTAATTATCGCTTCAACTTTTTGATTCAATTACTTGTGCGAACATATTGATTGCTTAAAAGTACATTTTTCAATATTTAGTGATTTTCAAAAATTGAATCATTGAGCGAAAGTGATCGCAACTATAATGTTCTCACATTATTTATGCGTTTTAAATTTTATTTTCTATAATTAATAATTAATATAATATCAATCAAATGATAATCAATTTCATTCGACTTATAATTTATTGCTCAAATAATTAAAACCAAAACATTAATCAATTGAAATGAGTTCTTATAAATCAATTCAATTCGTCACAATAATTTTAATTGTTTGCTGTTTCTATTATTGTAGAGTAAGTTTAATTAAATTAATCAAATGCGATAAAAAAACTGTTCATTTTTATTAACATTTTGATTGTTAAAACAGAATCAAACAATTAATAATAAAATGCAATCATATGCACCAACAAGTTGTCCACAAAACTCAATCGATGCGATCACACTTTTTTCAAATAACACTTTACTGATATTTCAAAAAAATCACGTTTGGATTAAATTGATGGACTCTATTAAAACATCGCAACTCATTCAAAATCACTGGTCTGGACGTTATAAACAATTTCAAAGCGATTTTGATGATATTATTTATAATCCGAGAGAAGAGTTAACATTGATTTTTAAAGTAACGTCAAAAAAAAGTCAATTTAAAGTTGTATTTAAAATATTTTTTATTTATAGGCGAAGTATTTTTTTGTAACATTTCATTCGACATTAGCTAACGATCAATACTTATTGCAAAACATTACAAATTATTTCGAAACGATACACGACGACCAACAAACACCTATTGACGCAGCAATACTTGTTGAAGATAGCAATAACGACTGTTTACAATACAAATGTCTTATAATACACCTATTCAAAGGTCAGAATATTAATTTGTTTTAATAATAAAATTTTTAATAACTTGAGATAATAAGTGTTTTTTTATAATATTTCAAATTTAAGATAAATTTTTATGGTCTTATAAATGGTACCACTTTTGGCACATTCAACCCATAAATGACTATCCAATCGATTTAACAACAATTCATTATAAATTTCCCACACATTTGGACGCAGCATTTTCCGATAATAATTACATTTATTTAATTAAAGGACTTAATTATTATAAAATATTACTAAAAAGATTCCCAGTAAGTGTTAAATAATTTAATTGATTTTTTATTAGATACAAATTTTTTAAGTTTTAATTATTTCAAAAAATTATAAACTATTTGCTTCATTAACATAAAATATATTATTTTTAAAATTTAACAATTTTTTTGTTTAGCGTAAAGTTTCAAATGAAGATTTAGCGCCACACTTATTATATGTGGATATAATTAAATGCAAATACATCGGCAATTATGATACAAGATTAACATCAAACAATTTAGCAAATAATCAATTTACTGAGTATAGTGAACAGAAAATTAAACGAAGAATTGATTCTAATGACGAATTTATAACTAATAATGTTAATATAAAACTTAAGCATATTTCTACGCCATCAGTGATCGTTGATTCAGATAATTTTAATATTATAAATTCAACGTTTGATTTGTATGATAAAAACGCTACAAATGAATCAAACGTATCAATTGATCCTAATATGAATGCAGCAACAATTGATTCAATTATTACAAGTACAACAATTTATTCAAATTTAAATATAAATGCAACAATTGATTTCATAATGAATGATAAAATATATTCAAATACAGAAACCGATTCTACTATTAATAATGCAACATTTGATTCAATTATAAACACAACAATCGAATCAATTTCATTAAATAATTCAAAATCAATAAATGATAAATTTGAAACTATATTAGTATTAGAACCAGAAAATAATAAAAGTTTAGATTCTTTGATAGTTTCTGCAATAGAATCAACAACACGATTAAAAATATCTGAAACATCATCTGATACCACAGAAAAAACTGCTAATAAAGTAACAAATCAATTACAGGAAGAATCACGTGATGAAACAGCAATTAAAGCAACAGAATCGGTGACAATAAAATCTTTGACAACAACCGAAACCGGTGTAACCATAGATTCAATAATAAATGAATCGATTAATTCAACAGAAATTTCAATCAGAGATTATTTAAGTACAAATGACTTTGAAATTAATGACGAATCGAATGATAAACTGAATTTAGTGGCACTCATAACATTTATAGCTATTTTGCTAATTATTTCATTCAGTTTAACCGTTTGTTATATTAAAATTAGATTAAATCGTCGAAGTTATGACGTGCGCGATAATTAAAACAGTCTGTAATAAATTATAGTCAAAAGTTCTGTGTAGTAATTAGAAAAATTAAATTAAAATAAAAATTAAAAAGTGCCCGAAAACTGTTAAATATTTTTTATTTAAATTAAAATTATCAAATAAACAAAATTAATTTTAAATAGCAATTAAACGGAGATTTCAGAAATTATTTAAAATTTTCAACATTTAAGTATAAAAGAGTTCCAAAAATATTTAAAGTTGTTGAGGAATACATTCAATAATATTCATTAAAAATAAAACTTTAAACAGAATAGATTTATCAATTCATAAATAAGGATAATAAGAAATGGCACTTTCGATGATTAAATATTTTTTCGATTATAAAATCTGGCAATACTATGATACTGTCATCGATCGCAACACTTAATATGTCAGCAGTGAATATTGATAAGGTATGTTAAAATTGATTGTTACAAATATTCAAAAGAACTAATTAAGAGTAAACTTCTACCAAATATAAGCTTTTGTTCAGTTAATAAATTTTATTAAAATTGGCTTACTAAAATATTTTGGAGAAATGCCAAAAACATATAGTCCTTATTTAATTGTTAAATCTTTAACTTTTATCAACAATTAATTAGTCGAACAATTTTAAAATTTAAATAACAATAACATAGTTTTAAAACTAAGCTTATATTATATAAAATCAAATACGAGTAAAGAAACATTTTGTCGTTTACCACATGATTCTGTACTTTTAATCAAAAGAGCGTATATAATGCATAAGTTATTGTAACATTAGAAACATTATTTAAAACAATGAGTTTTGAGTAAAAAAACGTTTAAATTTTAATGATGTTTTGAGATTAAATGGTTATGCCATAAAAGTTTTAAAAAATTAATATTTAAAACTGAAATAGAAATCGTCTAAAACTTGATTGGGAAGGAAATTACATTCACAACTCAGAGAAGTTCAAACCCTTTGAATACGTATTGATTAGTTCATTCATCATAAATTAATTGAGCGTTATTTTATGTCTTTTTTTTATTTTTATAACAATGAACTTTGATAAATGTGATGTTGTATTATACAGAAAATATTCTAATTTAAATAACGTAATAATATATATTGTTAACTATCATTATGTTAACAATGATTCTCTAAATTGATGATATATTTGATTAGGACTATATCACCATAATTTTTATAGTATTATAAGGCGCATAATAAAATTAATAGGTAATTGTACTTTTCTTGGATATAAAACAAGTGTTACTAAAAAAATGAAAATAAAAATTTTTGGGCACATAATCAAAAGTTTTTTAGTTTTGATTTTTAATAAGGCGCTCTGTATAATAGGAAAATCGCGGTAATATATGAAAACACTTCAAAGAGTGATTACTTTGATTCACTTGTAATATCTTTTTAACTTAGTTTCCATGTATTATATGAAAATTAATTGATATCACATTAACTCGCATTTCGAGGAGTTATTGGGCCTCAAAAACCAAAAGAAAGTGAAATCAGCAATACTCCAACATCCATTTAAATGTTAAAATTTGTTAATTAGTTTACTTAATTCTAAAATTATTATTATTATTATGTAACTCTTGCGCGACGAGTAGTGCCCACTCTTTCCACTTTACCGCTATTCGTTATGAATCTGGTCTCTCCGTGAAGAAACGTTATGAAGCAACGAGAATCGAGATGAGCTTTTTCTAATGCTTCTCTTAGCTTAAGTGGTGGATCCAAATAGTACTGAACAATAAACATTACAGTATATAATAAACATTCTTAAAAAGTATCTATTGTTAGATATGTTTTTTTAGTTAATAGTCTAAATTTGTTATTTTTTATAATTTTCAAAAATTACTTCATTTGCGAGAGCAAACGTTCCCCAATGAATAGCCATTGAAAATTTACTCCGAATATCGATATGGATTTGAATCGATTCGGATGGTTCCACGTGTTGATACTTCATATACCAACGCGGTTCAAACGCGCCAATAGGAATGGCTGCCGCTGTAAATGGACCATAAATTTTGCCAATTTGCTTGAATACATCGCAATAACCGGTATCGCCAGTAAAAAAGAATTTATGTTTGGGTCCAATTATAGCCCAACTGCCCCACAATACTTTATTATCGTCAGTTATTGTTCTTTTACTCCAATGTTGTGCAGGTGTAAACACGAACGATACTATTAGTCCATAAAAAATTCATAGTCAATAACAAAGCACAGATGAAATACTTGACAATGATTTTGGAATAAATTCCAATGAAATAAACTAACCTTCACTTTTATCGGGCACACAATTTTCTTCCCACCAATCGAGTTCAATCACATTCTCACAGCCGACGTTATGCATCCATTCAGCTAACATATCATTTTCAAATAAATATTTCAATAATGAAGTTTGCAATTATCGTATAAATCATAACAATATTTTTGTTGGTGTAAAATTTAAAATAATAGGACACAGTATTACAATAAATGCATTTAATTTTAAAAACTCAAGAACAATCGAAATCGCAGATAAAAAATAATTAATGATTGGTTGATATTACCTAAATTGAGCGGAACAAACCAACGTAAATCATTTCCGTATCTGGCGTTAAGCATTACAACGCTATTGCGGTCGAGATGGTCATAATGCGAGTGAGAAATAACAACGGCATCCAAATTGCTTGGTAAATCGTGCACCTAATATTAATAATAAATTATTAATTATTTAGTCAGCAAACTTTACAACATTTTTGTTTAACGCAAGTTCAATAATGTAAGAGCCACTTGACTTAATTGTTGTTATGTAAGAACAAGTTGCTTAACAGATATGTTAAGTTGTTATTGAGTTTGATTTACAGAATTTTTGTCAATAAAATGAAACCCTTTAAATACTCTGCTTTATCAAAAATATAGGTTTAATCCAATTAAATGACTTTATTTCAAATTTAGATAAACTCATAATAACTCAACCAATTGGTTGAACTTATTAAAAATTATAATTAAATCATGCTTTAATAGATATTGAAAAAGTTTATGGTAAACATACAGTACATGGAGGTTCCCGATATCGTTTAGGACCGACCACTTGACTGGGAGACGCGCGATCACTAAATATAGGATCAGTTAAAACAGTGATGTCATCAAATTGAACGAGAACTGTCGAATGACCCAACCAAGTGATTCGCACTCCTTCTTTAGGTGTTGGATCGTTAAAACATGGTTTGACAATTGGTAATGCTAAATCCAAGTCCTAAAATTTTTAATAAACCAATATATTATAATTTTTTAAAATCAGCTAAAAAATATAATTAATCTCAACCCATTTTCAACCAATTACTGAAAGGTGTTATTTTTATAGCCAAAAATTTTGATCGCTTTTCTGTTACCTGCACTTAAAATTTACATTATAAATTAAATATTTACCTGTTTTGTTGGGATTTTACTCTTATCTCTCGCCAAACCAAATTTAAGTATATTAGTGAATGTGGGCGCTTTCCATGTTGGCCAAGGGTTTTGAAACTTGCCGTTTAAATATACGGAACGCTGAACATCATATCGTTGTACCACAGAGTCTCTTTTAACCAAAGGACTCATTTCTCCATCGCTCCGCAATGAGCCCCTATCGCTAGCAGTCAGAGATGACACTTCGCTAGTAGAACGTGCCACATCTGATAAACATTTATTAATTTAGCTTAAACAACTAAATCCATTTTATTGATTAAGATTTTTTTACTGACATAAAAAATGTTTAGATTATAGCCACAAATTATATAAATTAAATACATTAACCTATTAACGTCGTAATGAAAAAATTACGCATTTAAATATTCTTTTAAAATCATTTTTTGACTAAGTTTATAACAGAAATTTAAACAATATTTAATTTTGAACTATTGTTTTAAACTACCTTTTAAAGATGGCCAAACGGTGCCACCACTGAAATTGCTATTCGTATCCGATTCATAATCAACAGAACGCACGGGAATATCTGCGTGTTCGCTGTCATATGTATACTTGTCCTGTAAAATCACATTTAATCATAATTTAAATAAATTTAGTTTGAAAGTTAAGGAAAATATTTAATTAAATTTGTGAAAAATATATTGATATAAAATGTTTGAAGTAAATTTTGATTAAAATATTGTAAAAGTTAATTAATTTAAATTCAAATTATAGTAAAGATTGGAATTAGACTCCCAAAGGGCCACGATTTGGCTCCGACAATATTCCTCGTACAGGGCAGGGTTCGGGCCTTCAGTTAAATAGGAAGAAAATTTTAATTTAACAATTTTTTATAACGTAAACGAAGTTTGGTAGATCTAATCTATTAATAACATTAAAAGAACAAAATTAAAGCTTAGCAAACATTAAAAGCAAATTTTTATCATATAATTATTTAATACATAAGAGCGAAAACAAGTTTTATTTATAGCTTCTGCGGGCACCGATGTGTTTTGCCGGGCTTTAATTTTCTCATAATAATCGGATTCGGGCCTAAAATTTTTAACTATATGGGAGTCTAACAGGAATTAAGAGTTGAAGGCATGTGTTGTATGATATGTATAGCATTTACGCATTAATTAAGTTAAACAACGTGTCAAACAAAAATTCCAACTTAAATAAATGCTAAAATGCTTAGATTACTTAATTAAATGCGTTTCTATAAAATAAACAACAAAATACCAATTTAAAACAATTTAAATCCCGTTTAAATATATTTAATTAAATTAATCTAAAAATTAGAATAGTTTAACCTTTTTATTTAATAAGATTTTCAATTTAAAATTGACAAAACTAAATACTATATAGAATTTAATGATGGGTTTAGTCATACCTTTCCTGATGAACAAATCATTGAACTACGATTGATTAGCAATTTCTTGTCACCACTGCTCGATGCGGAGTCAGTATCCGACAAATCATTAGTTGATGGTGATATGGAGCCATTTGTCAATTTTTTTAGTGATATATGATTTGATATGTCTAATGTTAATGGGGTTTGAAGTGAATTCAAACTTGCTTTCGATCGATTCAGTTTCATATTTGTTTAGTTTGATGTTTTATATCTCATGTCAATTCCATCTAAATTTCATATGATTCTTAATTAATAATCAATAATTATAATGAATTACTGTATGTATTTTAAGCAATTTTTAAGCGCTTTATTAAACTATCAAAAATACTATTTTAAGTGTTTATCAAAAGTCAAAAACATTTTATAATATAATTGAATGTCGCACTTAAAACACATTTTTAAACAAACACTAATCCAAAATGCGTTTTTCCATCGCTATAATTAATTGTTTAATTTTAATAATTAAATAAAACGCCGAAAACGCAACAAAAACTTTTTTAATATAAATATTTTTAGTATTTTTCAAAACTATTATTTAAATCATAACTAAATTTTGAAACTGGAAAACTATATTAATGTTAATCGCAGATCACATCAATATGTTATTAGAATAAATGTATAGAAGATTAAAATAAAATACTTTATAAACGGGTATTGAAATGAGATTTTTATTTTAATAAAGACTCACTTATTTCACACTTTTATGATTTAAAGTTATATATCAATACATTTGAATGATTAGAAACAATAGAATTTAATAAATAAAATAAATGGTTAAACGATGAATGAAAGCAATAATATGAGTGCGAGACAAGAAACAGTGAAATAATTAGATTTAACCTTCACTTACTCTACTTTAAAGGATGCTTTGCTTTCTATGTTATGTTAAACTTATATTATTTTACGTTACGTTAAGTTATAAATAAACTGCAAATAAAATGTTTTATAAAATGCAATGCAATGCCATCTGAGAGATGAAGATAAACTGATTGAGAACACGACGAGTAGAATGAAGAATAAACTAGGATAACACAGATGTAAGTGTATATACAGTACAGTAACATATAGGTCATACTGTATGTCTGTGGGCCAAGTGCATCATCAACAACACTGTGTTATGTGTTATGTGTTAGATTGTACATATGTATGAATGAATACAACTGTATGTTCTAAACATACTGTACTGTATGGTCAATTTGTTTTACATTAAATTATTATTATCTAATTTTGATTAACTTTCCGAAATACTAATATATCAAAACAGTAATTCATTTTAAATTAAAAAATGAAATTCCAAAAATATATTTTAAACGATTTAAATTTTGAAAGTATTACATTTTTTTGAATGTAATTGTTAAAGAATTTGTTTTACATAAGTTTAGAACTATTGCCCAATGAATCAATAGATGCACATATACTGTACTTAAAACGTATGACAAGTCATGAAGTGTTATTGCTCTATACGCTCATTTCCAATGGTGAGCTGAAACGCTTAAAGAAGCAACAGTCTTTTATAGAGTTTAATTTAAAATATAAATTTATTGTTTAATTTACTATAATATTGTTTTCATGAATAGGGCTGTGAAAAATCGGTTTTAACCGAGAAAGTTTTACAGGTTTAAACTTCGGTTAAAGTAGTTTTATGCATTAT
>JAQIXJ010000894.1:0-26028 GCA_034700185.1 Phthiracarus laevigatus | reverse complement strand
AAAAACTATGGATATATGGTTAAACTTCCTAACGGAGAAATCAAAACAAAAATAAAAACAAAAGGAATCAAGCTTTCGGAAGCAGCATGTAAAGAACTTCATTTTGATACCTTGATGGACTTCTCTAAATCATATGTAGATGATTCTCCTCAAAAGTTAGTGGTTCCTCAAGTACAATTTAGAAGCCATAAATCTCATAATGTTTATACAGTTCACTTAAACAAAGAATATAAAGTCGTTTCAACAAAAAGACGAAAGGTAAAAAACTCTACCATTCCCTACGGTACAAAAGAACATTAACCTTAAATATAGTGGACCTAACTCCTCGCCACACTACGGGGTGAAAGGAGGGCACAGGCAGGGCCTAAGGGGCAGTTCCTTAGTGCGCTCAACTGTGACTTGTTTGGGACTAACTGCTCCACTCACACCAAGTTTTTCAAAGCTTTTCTGGGGGTAGACATGACCCCATGCGTGCATGGGGTCATGTCTCCCCCCTACTACTAACGATTTTCAAAGCCCTAATATGAACAGTAACTAATAGTAGTTAATTACGCCATAATACATTCATAAATAATTGCTTTGTTAAATTTTTTGAAATCGATTATAAATTGATTATAAATATACTTTCATTATACCCATAACAATCATATGTAAGTTTTCAATTTAATTTTGTAAACCTGCAAATTATAGTCGCTAAAATACTGTAAATGAAAGTTTAGTAAATATTTAATTATTAATTTAAGTAATTTGTAACCAGTTATGTTTGTGGTAATGATTACGTGGATTTTTATTTTTTGAAAAACATAAATATTCTTTATATGCTCTATAAGTTGGATCTACAAAATACCTAACATTGTATGTAAAAATTAATTGATTGTTGATGTTTCTCTCTTGACAATCACTCGCATCCCTAATAATGATTTTCTTTTAAATGATATGATTCCGCCTAAGAAATTGTTCAATATTCTTCATATATGCACAAACCTGCTAATTCGTGTAAATTTTTCTAAATATGAAACAATAATCTCTTTATGAAATGCCTCTGAATAACAAATCCCTTTATTATGACAAAAGTGTTACATACGGATATAACAATTTGAAGTCTATTTGCTATTAATATAATATACGTATTTTGAGAGTGATTAATAAATACGGAATTATTGTGACTGTCATAGTTGTGACTGATATTTAATTGATTTAATGAAATATAAGATAATCAAACTTATTATCTGTCAAAATAGAAATTAAAGTAACTTTTAAATTATAAATATTAATCCATTTACTTTGCAAAAAACAACATTTCATAACAACATACCTGATAAACTCTGAATGAATTAATAATAAATAATTTTCCACAATAAAATCCAACTCTTTTTTGACCAATTCTTTCAATAAGATTTTGTGTCTTCAATTTAACGAAAAAGTTAGATTATGTTAATTAATAATGCATTAATCTATTATTTTTAAGGAATTATTGAATTAAGGAATAAATAGAGATGATCGATACCAGCCATAAGACATTGTGATCGGTAATGGCTGCCGTTTAAAAAATTTATTATTTGTCAAATTACTTTTAATACCAATAAATATCGGTAAATTTAAATTCAAAATCGCTTGTAAAAATCATGCATTTATATAAACGTCATTTTGTAATCACAGTTGCATTTGTTTGTGATTAGACTTTAAAAAATACATACAAAATTTATGAAATAATATTAGAAAATTTAATAAACAAAAATATAAAGTTTTATAAATATTGGCTTAAAACTCAAAATTAATTGATATCAAGAATTAAAAATAAGTTTTGCGAAAATACTTTCATGAATTTTTTTATAAAACATGTCATAACAACCGATTTTATTTTATTATCGTGACCGGTAATGATTATATCTCGGAATAATATACGTGTATTAAAGAACCAAATTGTACTAAAAGATCTGAATTTAAATAATTGAAATTTTTAATTATTTACCTTTAAAAGGTTATTGAATTTTATAGACGTATTCCCAAAAGAAAATATTGTATTCAAATATTTATATGATTTATACGATTCGTAATATATTGATGACGATGTTTTGAGAAAATATAGCAATTGAAATATTCCAATTAAAATTGAATATAAGTATAAAAATCTTAATAGATAGTTCATATCATTGAATATAATTGGATACATTATAACACAAATTGCTATGAAATAAATAAAATAAAACCAAAACAAAAACATAGACCAATAATTTTGATTATATTTGTTAACTTCGACATAAATTGAATTTAGTCTACGATTGATCAATAATAGTTTATTATTTGTTATTTCAACTTTATTTTTCGAATAAAGTGCTAAACATGAATTTGATTTCTTAAGTTTAAAGTTTAAATAATAGCAAACTATAAAAAAATACATGACTTGACAGCTAATTAGGTTTATAAAAAAGTAAACAAATAAAGTGAAATTTAAACTCCACAAAATTGAAAAAGTAATAATTTGTATAAATGAACTGTTCAATGATAAAGGAATGAAAGATATTAAAAACCATGGATAAATAAATCGTGAAATTTTATAATAGAAATTAAATATAAATTTTGATTTGACAATTAGCTTATAAACGTTTTCTTTATCATTAATACCAATACTTATTGGTGATACTAAGCCTGACATCATATCAAATGGACTCATATAACACGGTTTAATTCCTTTTATGTAATCTTTCAAATGAGATAATAATGATATTGTTGTTAACTGTATCAACACTATTAAACTCAAATTAATTTGAGTTTTGACTCTTAAGAAGAATGAATAATCGCCAATTATTATATAAACATTTGGATCTTTTGTTTTAAGTAATAGTGATATTAAACATTTAAAAAATTGCAAATAAATAATAAACCAAATAAAAACTGGTTTACAGAATCTGTATCTGCGTCGATCTCCATAAAGAAATAATGACAAACCAATTCTATATAAATGACTTCCAGCAGAAGTAATTATAAGATGATGTGGCAAAAATTTCTTTTCATCAATTTGTTCCATAATTTTTGAAAATAATATAATCATTTTTCGGAAGTAACATAATAAAGATTTCAATTGATTAAAACAACAAATTAATAAATCTTAATTTTTTAATATTTTCATCAAATTTTATTTTTTGATTTCAATTTCTCATTAGTTTATTCCATTTCTAATATTTAACTCATTATTAACTGTTAATCACTTATATTATGCGATTGTAAAATTATAAATTCTTTAAGTTTTCTATTAGTTATTTTGAATTATAAAACAATCAATTCAATTAATAATTTTATTTTATTTTATTTTCAAAAGATACTAATCATTGTTTAAATTATTTTAATTTTTTTTGGCGTAACTTAATATTGCATACTTTTTTACGGTTTGTTTTAATTTCTTTACATACGACTATTGCTTTTTATATTGTTTAAAATATAATATTTAAATTGAACAATTTTTTAGGTCAATTTTTTACAAAAAAAGTATAGCTTATGGATTTCAGTTTGTCCATCTGTCTGTGTGTCCGTCACAACTCATGTTCGACCATTAATTTTACGACGTATTTTATATTCGTTAAATTTCACCTTTTGGAAAACTTTAGATTAAACATTAATGTATTTTTTTAATAACATATTACCTTAGATAAAACTATAAAAAGTGAGCTATCTATTAATGTGTCGTTCTTGTTTACAATTATAAAACGTTCATCATTTTTTATTTGAGAAATTAAATGTCATAAGTTTAATTTGATATTAAAATATTATTTAAAAATGATATTTATTATAAAAATACAACAAAATAGTTAATATTTAAATATAGCAAAAACAAACATCAATATTAATATTTTTGCATAATAAACTACTGTAAAGCTTGTTTTATAGCGTGCTATCTTGTATTATGGAACATAAAAGACTTCTTAAATATCTTATTGTTTAGCATATTGTTATTGATGTTAAGGTAATTTTCTCTTATGCAATTGACCCAAATGTTAAATTAACATTTAAAAATTTAAATTTAAACATTTCAAAATCACACTGAAACTATTACCTCGAAAATTACCTCTGATGTTGACCAGAGACTAATTTTATTAGATATTATAATTTAAAACCAGTCAATTAGAATAATATTCTTATTCTGTATGTGCAAGTAAATTAAATTGAAAAATAATAGTTGACTATGTGAATAGCAAATCATATGGTTTTTACGTTATCACATCAGTTTCTGAAATTAATAATACACTAATACTCATGTATTTAATGAAACTAAAAACGTTAGTAAAAATATTGCTTTCATTTGAAAAATATAACAAATTCTATGATAAAATGTCATATATTTGGTCGAAAAAATTTCTTTGAGAATATCATATTATTTGGTTTTACTTTTGGCAAAATACGATTACTCGTCATTAAATACTGTGCAACGTTTTAAAGGTTATTGATATTTATAGAACTACTTTGAAATAAAAAACATAGTTTAATAAATCTAAACGTAATATTGGAACGATGTCGTTACCGACAGAAGTTCCGATGTTCCACTATCTCCGTTGCTCACACACTGGCCACGCAAAACAATACTTTAATACTCTGATTCACAAATAATTGAGAAACAGTTTAATTTTCTTATAATATATTTTATTAATTGATTATTATATGATAATTCTTTAAAATAAAAATTATAAATCAGCTCTAAGTGTGTGCTAAAGAAAAAGGCCACGATTATAGTTTCCATATAAGTTTTATACCTAAGACAAGGTTTGCCTATGTAGGCAACAGTGCACAGAAACGCTTTATGTAAGTCGAATATTGATTGGTGATTTTGGAACTACGTTACAAAAATCACCAATAGATTTAACGGGAATAGGTATATTCGTTGAGAAAGTAAACTTAATTTATTAGACATTTATAGCTTCCGTTCTTTTCATAAGTTAAATTTTATTTTCAAAAGAATTTTAAAATTTATTTGACACTTTGAATGTTTGTAACATTAGTTACTATAGGTTCGAAATATGTTAAGATCTATGATAATTAAAACGGTCATTACATACCCCGTTCTTACAATTAAGCGTCTCTGCTTACAAATTATTTTTCGAACTTTTACTGAAAATAGAATGAGTTAAACATATGAGATAGTATTAAACGGCCTATAATTAATTGTGGATATATATAAAAAAATATATTATTAACTTCAAATTAATCAAATAATTATAACTTGATTGATCCTTAACAATGTTAAAATGTTGATTATGATAATATTAATTTTTTCTGTATTTTATTAGTTATCTAATTTTTTTGTTACTTTTTTGTTAATGTGTATATGTTAAGAAATAAAATTTAAGTTTAAATTAATATTATAAATGATTATATTTCATTATATGATAAATATATATGTACATATTTTTTTGATTTTCAGTTTTATAATTTTTTTTGTCATTTTCCTTTTTATTATATATTAAATAATGTTATACTATCGAATAATTATTTTTATAACTTTTAATTTAAAGAAATTGTCTTGAATATTGTGGCTGAACTTGACTTATTTGTGATGGATTTCTCCAACTTGACACCTGTGATGTGTTTGATTGGAAGCGGTTGAAAATAATGTTGATAATTCCTGTTCTTATAAGCTGTAACATATGTTCCGAAACTTCCAGATGCCAGATATAATGGGTTGAATCTACATTTTCTGTTGATTCCTAACCATTTATGTCCGAAAAATTAATATTTAGAAATTCTGAAATAAAAGTTAATTGTTGACAAATATTAAAAGATATTTGGTGAACACGGTTTGCTGGTGTCATTGTATAATTTTGTGTCCGTGATCTAAAACGGATTTGTCTATCAGCAGATTCGCGTTGTCTTGAATACCTAGGTCTCATCTTAACAACTTATTATGATACTTTTTAACAATTGTTTAATTTTTAACAACTTATTTGAATAATTATTTGATCTCTAATTTGTTTTAATTACAAATGAATTAAATTCTTGACAATGAACTAAACTAGTGCAAAATAATTACGCTGTACTAATTATCTAAAAGAAAAAAAAGAATAATTATTAAATTAACAATATGTAATTATTTTTAATTAATTAAAATTTTTATCTTAATTATACGTATATCATTGTTCATAAATTTTCTATTTGATAAATATATTGTAAGCCATTATTTAATATAATAGTTTTAATTAAGTTTTAATGGTCAACATTTGGGTATAATACGTATGTATCAGCTTATTGAATGTTTTCTATACAAATTAATTTTTAATTATCTTTTCTTCGCACATCACGATTTCGATAAAACTTTTATCAGTTAATAAGTTATATTAGATGTACATAAATTAATAGTTAGAATTTTTGTATCTTGGGTTTTTAATATGGAATTTTGATATTTTGTTATTTAATGTTTTTATTGTTATTTTATCGGTATGTAAGTGAATTTGAATTTGTTTTTCTAATTTTCATTTGGAAATGATATATTTTTCAGCTATTTAAAGTTATTGAAAGTTTAAAATCAAATTCAAGTACAAGTTGAAGAATTAGATACTTATTTTGAGCTTTTATTAGAATTTGACCTCAGATTTCAACTTTGTGTGTTTACAAAAAGAGTCAACGAAGTCTATTGGTCATTTCCTTAAAAACAGTCCTTACGCGGCGACAAGTTGTATGCACGGTTCCATTATTTGTATACGGTAGACATTATTAATTTTCAAACCAGTTTCAAAAATTGTAATATTTTTTTTTGCACAGCACATTTTTTTGTTTTCCATAGTTACTTAAAGAACACTAATAGGTATTAAATGTATTGGTTAGAATTTTTGTATCATAATTATTACTATTGAAAAAATAATAATTACTTTTTTTATACTTGTCTATATTGACGTATACTATTTTATGTGACCTTTTATTATATTTTTGTGCTTATTATTCAACTCAGATAGGATTTTCTGTTCACCTTTTATATTTAAGGCATAGTAGTTAAAAAAACAAGTCATTCAAATCAAAATTACATACAACTACGTTTTATTTCTTAGTTTCGTGTCTTTGAATTTTATTTTGCGGTATTCATTTATAGTAATGATTTCTGTTGATTTTTTAATAGATATTTTAGTTGTTGTTGTCAAATCCGTTTTAATAACAAGAATGGTCTGAAGTATTGGATAAAAATTGAAAAAAACTTTAATGGGTAAAAAGTCTAAATCCAAAGTGGATCAAACTAAACTTATTGCTAGTGCTCAGACAAATGTTGATCCTGAAGTTGAACATGTTTCTCAGCAGATGCAAAGTAAGCTTAGTTAATAAAGTTATTTAATGATTTGTTTCGATTGATTTATGAGTTTTAAGTTGTATTTAAGCCAATAGGCATACTATAAGATATATATTGTTTTAATTAAATTTATTTTGAGTAGAAAATATAAACGGTTTCTATGTTTAAGAGTTTACAATTATAAATGATTTTTTATTTCAAAATTAATCTTATCGTGTTTAAAAATAATAAAATACTGAAAACAAGAAAGGCGCGTGCATGGCTTAATAATCAACTGTAAATGTTGTCACACGTTTTGAGCGATTAATGCTCTATTTTAGAGAGATTTTTCTTATTTTTGAACTATTTTTTATAATACTAATTTTTTATTAGTAATGCAATTCAAATTATTACAAGTTTAAATATACCCTATGTCAAAAACAGATGGCGTTTTTTATATAAATGTGTAAAAATAAATCGATATGTGCTTTGATCGAAAAATCGATAGATACATTACTAAAAAGGGAAGTTATTGTTATTTATATTTTGAAAATATAATCAATAGACACAACCGCAAGCAGTGTGTAACAATTTTTTTTTTAAATTGAGTGAAAATTATATGCATTTAAAATAAAGATAAATACTTAATCAATTTTTAATTTCATTAATTTTATAGCGTTTTGTTTTATTGCATATTATTATTATTATTACTTTACTTAATATAACTACAAATAGTTGTTTTATTAATCATACTTGAGATTATTACATGACAGTTAACCGAAAACCACTTTTTTTTAATCTTAAGTTAATTAAGTAAGTAATTATTAATTTTAGAAATTTAAAGATAAAGTTAATTTTATCATATATAAAATAATAATTATTTCCTAATTAAGATATGTCCACTATTAATATTGATATGGAAAGGGAAAACTTAGAAAGCGGTGACAGTCAGACAATAACAATCGCTGATGTGCCTGAACAAATAATTACACAAACATCGGCATTAATACAGAAATTTTGTACTAAAAACCTTAAAATTTTTTTTGGAGAAAACAACAACTATTAATGCTGATCAAACTGTTGATTAATATTTTTCTTAAGTTATTTCAAAACCTTAAAATGTTTATATAAAGGAAGCCACAGATAATACTGGTACTGCATTAGTAAAAAGAGTCACTTTTTACACACATGTTTCTATCAAAGTTAATAACTGGTTATATAAACTTCACTAATATAAACCTTAATTTTTGTTTCTAAGTGATAATAATCTAATATATAGCGATTTAAACAAGCCAAAACCGTAAAAGTTTATCAGCCATGAAATAAGCAAATTAATTGTAAGAAATAATACCGTTCACTATACTAAAAAAATATAATTATTATTTAATATAAATTTCATTTGGGGATAAATAAATTCCCGCCGATTACCAAAATAACCCTGGCTTATACTTGAGACCGGAAAAGTCGCGCGTAAAGTCAAAGCTAAAGATCTTCACGATAAATTCAAAAAGGGGATATTATGGATAAAGATATAATACTTGCTCTATCAAATGCTGTGTATCGAGGCATTTCAAATCCTTTCTATGAAGTCTATGGAATTAATTTTGATCAGGGGACTTCAAAAGTATCGAAACAGGCAAATTTAATATTATAATTATATTTTTTCTGTGAAAGAACAATTCTATACATAATTATAGAGAAAATCCAATGATATTGCCCAAAAAATGAATAATTTTTTAGAAAATGAAATAGAACGTGTATCCAAAAAAGAAAAGTCTCAGGTGAATATAAGATCAACATTATTTTGCATATTTAATAAAAGTTCTAATTTTTATAATTTTGGAAAACAATAACGATTTGTCTAACGTGCACACAAGCGAACAGCAAGCTGTCAAAAGAGTTAGAACAAAAGCTCAACTCAAGTTTTTCGCAGTCGGTTTAGACAGTACAACTACTGGGTCTGTTACGCACAAAACTGGTAGAATCGAAAAGCCATCTGAAAACGTTGTGGAAAGGAGTTTTGGGCCTCTGAATATTGCTCATTAAGAACACTCATAAGTAATTCATTAAAGGTCTGTCAAACGAAGAGAAAAAATTGTAAAACCAGTTTTTGAGAGTGATTAGGAACTAAAGTCAATTCCAAATAACTTGATAAAAAAAGAGGTCTCTAAACATTTGTAAAGTATGAAAATAGAGGGCAATAGAGTAATTTATACAATAAATACTCTGTAATGGAAACCTAATTAATAATACAATAAATACTTATTGTTATTCTGACTCTTATCTTTCCCCCTTTTTTTCTCTGTATGCAAACCGGTTCTAACTGGTATATGCATTGTTGTAAAAAGGGGTTTTAAAATTTTGAATTTAATGTTATACTGTATGCAAACATTTGCTTTTGAATTTTGTGACATAAACTCTAATGCTCAAATAGAAATAGAGTGATGCCACTAAATTATTTATCAAGATATTTGGTATAGAATTTATAACAATATATCAAAGCATTGTTTTATACGAACTCATAAAATTATCTTCCCATCCCAGTCTGAAATAGAATGTGAAGATTTCTTAGAGTTTCGTTTGAGGCAAATGGGCCATACGAGCAAAATGCAAAAATTGTTAAAAAAATAAGTGAACTACTTATGAGGTTCATTGGGAAGGACACCACGATAGTAAAAACAGCGTATTACACTATTCTTAGATCAGCTCAGCGAAACTTTTCAATCAAAATAACGAGAGGTTCTAGAAGAGGTTTCAAATCAAAAGGAGCTTTCGGTTCTGTTGATAGGTCGATAACACCTACAGATATATATCAATGAACGGGCCTGCTAACGCTATTGTGGTTCAGGTCATCGATGAGATTGTTTCAAGAGGTTAGTTAGAACTTGAAAACCAACATGGAAGTGGTGTTTGATTTTATTGGGTGAGTTAAATAATTTTTGTTATTTTAAATTATTGATTTTTATTATTTTTTGATATAAATAACATGGTTTTAGTAATGATAAGTATTATTCTGATGATGTGGAAATGTTTTTCTGGCGAGAAGTAAGAGAAAAATGGTCATCCTTAATTGATGGTCAACGCTATTGGATTCTAAGTGAGTCATAGTTCAACAACTTCTGATAAAAAGAAATCAGCAGAAGTTCGCAAAGAACTGGATATTAAAGAATAATATTTCAAAAGCATTGGAACTATTCGTCATAACTTTGCGAGACAGCTAATGACGGAAAAACCGGATACGTTTAAATGATTTCATTAACTGGATCCAAGAGTCCTTCAGCCACGTTCGCGTATTATGTGTACATGGAGAAACAAGTAATAGACAAAGTAAGAATAAGTTGTTTATAACTGGGGATATTCTTAAAAGAACTTTATTATTATGTTTAGTGATGATGTACAAGCCACACACAAGAGAACGGGCTAACAAAATTATGTCCAAATTTTAGAAAACTTATGGATGCACGTGTTACTACTCTTAGTGTTACTACTCTACGTGTTAGTACGGCTAGAATGAGAGCTGAACGTTTAGAAGGAGCGCGACCGGTTGCTACTAAGTTATTCTTTTATTTCTATTGTTGTAACATAGTAAATTTTTTCTTGATTTTTCTTCCCAGATTTAAAATATTCATCAGTGGGTTTAACTTTTGAGATGGTTTTGCAGATATTTGAATTGAATCGTAAATTATATGAATTTAATAGCTCAAAAAGTACAATTTTCATGCTTTTCTTTTTTATATTTATTTTATTTGTTAGCTCGTCCGGGCTAATTGTTACTTTAACCAATTTGTTAAGTGTGAAAAGTTGCGCTGAAACATATTTCTCTGCCTTTAAAAAATGTTGAACTTGGAATTATTCCACCAAGTTTATTGAGACCTAAAGGATCTATGTTGTTAGATTTCATTCGTGTTTCCGTTTCAAATATGGTTAGGCTGTTTACTGAGTGTTGTTTTTTCGAGTTAGTTTTAACAGATTTAATATCTTCTAGATAGGTTTCACGTCTATTTATTACTTCTTTAACTGCATTAACTTGAGTTTTTGTCATTTAAAACTACTGTGTCTGTTTATTCGTTTGAGTCATCAGATGATTCAAGTTCACAATCTTTCAATATTTGTTTGAAAACCTCATTGTTGTTAAGTGGTGGAACTGATTCTGGTGTTTTAAAGTACGTCATGATCGTGGCCAAATCCTTTCTTAGAACAGATTGAGTTGAACTTTGACTGCGTTTAACAACTGATTAGCTGCGTATACTCATGACTGAAGATAGATGAAATGAGATTAATCCAGGTCGTGAGTTCAGAGGATCTCCACCCTCCGTTTCGCTGCCACCAAATGCAACGACAGCTCCAATCCAACTATGCATTCCTTGTGTAAAAGATGTGAATACCAATGCATAGTAACGACTGAAGGTGTATCCAAAAACTTAGCCAACTAAAGGCGTGCAAATACATATGGAAGGATATCAAAGAAAGCCTCACTTTTACCGGGTTGAACCATCACGAGGCGTACATGCTAGTTTTTTGCGGACAAGATTAAGAATTGAAAATAGAAATTGAGATCTAGACATGCGATTACAGATACTTTTGATATTCTCTAAAACATTTTCACAACCATTTTTCTTGAAATAAAATTCAAAAACAAAGAATTATGAGACATTTTAAATTATATTAATAAGGCAAAAAAAATGTTAGATGCGCCAGAAACATCAATTTCAAACATAAAATTCATAAAAACGTTTAGTTTCAAAATAGTTTCAAATCATGTAATAACAAAAACTTATAAACAAGATTTGTGATTTTCTGATTCAAAAAAACAAAAGTGCGAGTGATGATGTATCCAAATGTCATCCGTATTTAATCCAAAGAATAATGCCAAGTTTTGAAATAACCTCACAGAAATTTGGACTAATATTATTGCATGCTTCATTCCATAAGCCAACTCATAAAGCAAGGTGGTTAATACTCTTCAAATCCATTTAAATAAGTGCGAGATCTTCAATTGTGTTAAGTGTTATAAAGTATTGACACTTGAAATAATTAAAACGAAAAGTATGACGCATTAGTAATGAGTCTACTTAGACACCTAGAATATCTCTAATTTTTAAGGTTTTTTAGAATGTTTTTTGAAGTGTTTTGTTAATGTGTAACGTATTTGATCTTTGATTGTTTAATAGTTGATTACCTATATCAAAATTTTTTTTATTTTATTATTATGTGTTAGTCTCTGAAAAATTTCACTGTGTGTGGAATATTGTTTAAATTATTTGTTATTTATTAATGATAAAACAGAGTAACTATTATAAAAATTAAATCAGTTTTTTAATAATTTATTTAAAACAACAATTAATACACACATTCAGTGTAAGTTTTAAAAAAATGTTATCAATCAACAAAATTAAAACTTTTTAATAATAATTAAATAAGTTTTAAAAATAACAACTTTGTTATATTCATTTATGAACACCATACCTTTAAAAAACGTTTATGTGTGAAAAAAACTATTGAAGGCCAACCAAATCTTTAATTGACATCATTGAGAAACTAAAAAATAATTTCAATGTACTGACGTTTTAATCAAAAATATTAAAAAAAAGTAATGTTTAACTGTTTAGTAATTAATGTTTTTAAAAATAAGCTTGTTATAAGATTAACGAGATTCTTACTTTATTTGTCAAAGTTTATTATATTAAAAATTCATATTTTAAAGTTAGTACATATTTCATAGTAAAAGATATTGGAAAACTCTTCAAATAACACCGTTACGATATATCCTATGACAGCTATAGCACTCTTATTTCAGATACCTCATTAAACCCAAAATACAAAGCACCGAAATTTAAAAACGCATCGTTCAACACGAATATATTGGATTTAATAATATCGAAAATAGAATAAAAACTAGTGTTATAAATTTGAAACCTTAAAACACAGAATACGAATAAATAAAATGACAAAATTGGATTTTACTTGAGGCGATCTCAAAATTACATACGCGATCACACTAATTTAAGGAAAACTTGAGGCAAAAAGAATTTGCTTTGTCTTCAGTGCCAACATAGAGAACAATTCAAAAAGTTCATGAAAACAAGCTGATAATTTGAGCAAAAAGATTAAAGCTAAAGTTAAAGAGTTCAATATTGCACTGCTACCAAAACAATACTATGGCCATTATATCCTAACATATGTCGATATGGTATTCGAGCAACTCATATCTGCTGTTTCGCTCTTAAAGAGAAATGCAACTTGAGAGTGAGTATATGAGAGTGTTATATGATTTAAAATATGACAATGGTAACCCTCATTCAGTCAATTGTATTTAATTTCGCGATCTGAATGTATTGTGCATCTATATTAGTGTTGTTTATTGTCAATGCATACGTTTGAGTGGGATTACTAAACTTAATTTTTTATTCTTGAATATAACATAAAGAGGTATTGAAAGATTAATATAATTATCCGCTGTTTATGAATCTAATAACAAGTTTTTGCATATATTGATAATGTCATTTATCTTTATGGAAGCTTTATTTATAGTGTTTTGATTTAACCCAAGATACATAATTGATAGGCAATTAACCTTGAATTATTGGTAGTACTGATATTTCCAAGTAATTTTAAAAGTTTCGATAGAGTAGATATACATATACGCCAAGATATACAAATATGCCTAGTGGTACTATAAATGATCAAGGTTTTTGACAATAACTACTATATGTTGCCCAATCTTTCAGTCAATGATGATGGGCGTTTGTTAGAATGGTCTACAATGATTTTCTGTTCCATTAAACTATTTGTTAGAAAATCTAATTTTTCATGTTAATCTGCTAGCTTATACAAATACTCAACTTCACTTGAAATTCTGTTAAGTTCGTTTTCTATGGCAGTAACAAAACGTTTCATAGAATTAATCCCTTCGTGAGAGAAAAAATATAAAGATCTTATATTAGATCTCTCTTCCCAAGATTGATAACTCTTTTTTACTTTATTATTTTAGCCGATGACTATGTTATAGAAAATTTACAATATTTATTTATTCTATGCCGCGGTTCTTTGAATAAGTAGATTATAAATTGCATTAAACTTGGTTACCATTTTAATGCAGACGGATTAGGGTATTTCACTTTAATTCGATAATCCTAATTTCATTAAATATTTGGCCTATGCCAAAAGTCGATTTAGTGTATCCCGCGAATACTAGTCATCACAAATAAGCGCCTATCATTTAGCTCACATTTTAATGTGTTAGTGTTTATTGTTACTATTGAAAAAAGAATTGAAACTAAAACGAATTTTCGAAAATTCATTGAAGCAACACCGGGCACCTCCACTATAATTGTGGTAAATTTTTTCAGTACTCACAATGTAAATGTTTCCCGTTGAATGCTGCTAAGTTTGAACACTAGAGGTGCTCGATGTCTGCGCGTTTCTACAATTGTTGTCAAATCATGTGATGGAAATGAGACTCAATGTATGCCGTCCGATCACTTGTTTTCATTTTTAGCATAAACCATAAACTGACACGAAACAACCAACCGACCGAAAACCGTGTTACCAACTTGTACGATAAAAGCTTTTGTAGATTTATAATACTCCCACGGTGATTATATTCATGTATTAGTTTTTTAAACAATCCTCATTGCTATGCACACAATTGTTACTTTCTTTCAAAACAAGTCGTAACTTTTTAAAGAAGGAAATACCTTTATCTCTATCCCACAATAATTTTATTTCTAAAAGCTTTAAATACACACATTCAGACATAGTGATTTGGTTAATTTCCAGACCTAGTTTTTTTTCTATAGAATAAGATAAAAAAAAGTATATACGATAAAAAATTATGTTTATCTAGCATTACAAACAATTAAAAATTTTCATAAATTTTACCGATTTAAGTATCTGTGGTATGTATTAACTTTCATCTATATATCATTCATAAGTACATAAATGCTGACAATAAATGTGATGAAAGCTTTACAAATTAATCTTTGCTATTAACGTATTAATAGTATTTTTTCCTAAAATAAATAAAATAAATGAATTTATATTAATCCTTAAGTCAAGAAAATTATAGAACATTAAAATAGCATTGTAAAAAGAATATATTTAGATTGATGTTAAGCCTATACTTAAATTCATTTTTAGTGTTAATTTAAATGTTTAATGATTTATTAATTTTTTTAGGAACTCTAGTTAATCCAAACAACTACAAATTAATTTTATTACTTATCAGAATAAGCTTGAATATTTAAGATCAAGCTTAAACATAATACTAAAGGCTCATTTCATTGTCAGTTTTTAACTTTAAAATTTAATTATACTTCTACTTTAAGCTTAGAGTGGCTGAAAATTAGCCTAAGCTAGTGTCTTCAAATTAGCTAAACATCTTTGATTTAGTTTAACTCCTAATTTTCATTTTATCAAAACGTAAGCCATATACGCGAACCGAATGTAGGCTTTCTTCTAGTTATTGAATTATAACCAAATGTTAGTGCATCGAAATGAGACAACATTTTCCATGATTTTTTTAGTTATTCGGAGAAGATTGAATGTGATTATAATATATTATATTAACTATAAGAAAAAAGATTTATAATTTTGTAAAATGTTCGTGTACTTAAATCAAAAATAAAAATACAGTTAAACTAATGATTAGAAAAACATTAAACAAATAAATTAATTAATATTTCGTTGAGAATATTCAATGTCTTTAATTTCTAGTCATATATAAAAATAAAAATCATTAATATTTAATGAAATTTATGCAAAACATTTAAAAAATTAACCATAAATAATTTTGGGTTTACACTCGTCAAATAAGTCTTTTGAATTTATTTATATTACTATAACAAATAATAGATAGTCTCTAGTCAATATCATGGTAGTTTTTGTGAATATTTATAATCGATTTTGATCAACTCACAAAATTTTAAAAAATATTAATTTAATTTTTGAGTGAAAAACAAAAGTTATAATTATTTTAGAATCAATAAAACTAAATTGAAGTGAAGATGAAGAAACTATATGTTATTTTTTTGAAGAAAACACGATATAATGTAATATGCAAACAACAATCCTTATATTTTTGTTTTTTTATTTTAAAATAATAAATATTGCAAGCGCTGGCCAGTACACCACCACAATACCCAGGGGTTAGTTGCATTCGCAACCCTTTTGTAAAATAAACGGCAACTTACTTAATTAGAAATTTATTTAAAATATTGACTAATCGTCAAATAAACTTATTTTACATGGAAGAGTTAGATCTTATATATGGTAAGCCTGGGAGGCTAACCATATGTACATCACCTCATAATATTTTTCATTATCATAATTCATTTAAAAATTCATTATCATTACCAATTCTTTATAACTCATTATAAATAACATTTATCATTATCATAGCATACATTTACCATAATCATATAACGTTTATTTATTCTCATCCTTTCTTCGTAAAGGTATTTCATAATTATGCATTTCATTACTCGTTAACCATTTATTGTAAATATCATTACTTACACATCACCATTGTAAATACACATAATCATTATAGGTAAGAAATTTTTATTTACTTACAATATTATATTATATTTTTAAGTTAAATAACTAAATTTAAAATATTTTTTAATAATCAAATATAACCTATAACAAATATAAACTATTGCCAATAATAAACAATAACGCCAAAATATAATGTGTTCACTTTTTTAGTTTAGTTTAATACATACTTATATGACAATAACAAAAGACTTTAATCAATTGATGATACTATGCAAAATCCCATTAAGAAATATTATAAATTACTGAATGTCGACGGAAAAGATAGAATGACAACAGATGAAAAGAACGTAGAGACATAAAAATGAATCGTCTCTTTATAAGCTAGACTTCTCTCTTAGTATTTGAGATAAAATTAATGAAATTTTTCTAAAAGTTAAAAAATACTAAATTTTAATATATATTTTTTATTATAAATATCATAAAAAGCAAGCTTAATAATATTATTTTGAAATAAAGTAAAGTTTTGAAAAGTAATAAAGTAAAAATAAAAACTGAGAGGGGTTAGAGCTTCTAGTCCCTACGATTAAATCCCTCTTATTAGAGGCTTAGAAGTGTTATCATATTTTCGTACTCAAGTACACTACGAAAATTATCACCACTACGTCCTTCAATGCAACCGGCAGCCAACAATTGAATCGGTTTACCCTTTTGTAAACGAACAGAGTCATCTATAAGAAATACGGCATAAATGATATTATCGTCATTATGGAAAGCAAAACTAATATAAAAAATATTACTAGCCATTAGTTTAGCCAAAGCCATACAAGACACGAAGCAATAAACGAACGTAACCAAGTTCTCTCGTTAATACTGTTAAAGTTATTAAGTCTCCACTTATAAGCATAAACATAATTAAGAAACCATTTACCATAGTCTTAGGGTTGGAGAGTAATCCATCGTTGCTCGAAACGGTACTATTATTTCAATACAATATATTCTAACTGTTATTAAAACTTAATGAACCTCTGGAAGAGCTACGGCAAGTATATATACGATTCATTCTAAAAATGTACCGCCTCTAAGATTAAGTAAAATGCTATCGCTAACCACTCAACGACGGGTGGCCTATTTCCACGCCTTGTAAACTTGATAAGTTTAGCTAATAGATTAGCTCAGCAATTTTTTTGCCATGGCTGATCTCAGCTGGTTAGAACTTAATGTTATCTAATCTCATGTGCCACTTAAGATAAGATCGAATGTTATAGATGAAATTTTTATTAAAGGTTATAATAGTTTTTAATTCTTAATTTCAAATTATAAAATGCCTAAATGGAGAAGTTACTTTTTAAATAAGCGAAAAGTACGAAATAATGTCAAAGGTCATAGACGTATATTCCCATAAAAATTTATTTGTCTTTATTGTTATAAATGTTAAAATGTATATAGTAAACATAATGTTTGATATGTATTAATTTTGTTTAAAAAACTCCATGATGATTGCTGATAAATCATGATGATTTCCTATGAGTGGAGGAATTAAAACTCAAATATAACTAAAATTATTTATTATATTATTAAGTCTCTATTGTATGTTATTTAAAAAATATTAAATTTATTGGTTATTGATATATAAAGATTGTTTTAAAGAATATTAATTCTGAAAAAACTTAAAAACATTCTAATTTTGCAAATGTAAAATATAATTTGTAAATTGAAAGCAATGCATTTGGTATTCGTGAAAATTCAAAACTTTTAGAAAAAAAATTATATGTAAAATAAAAAATTAAATTGATTTTTATAGATGACATTCATTAAATTTTTAAAGACCAATTGAAAATGTAAATATATTTCCTACGAAAAGTTAATAGTCATGAAGTAATTTGTTTTTAAAAATGCAAGATATTGATGTAAAAGAAGTATTATCACAACACCTTATCATCATGGATTTTGTCGACTAGATATGTTTGCGCCATTGGCAGCGAAGAGTATGAATTGTTTTGTAACTGAAATATACTGAGAAGTGCACTATTAAAGTGAATGCGCACACACAGTCGCGGAGTCTTTTCGCAGTTTATCACACACATATCTCCCCGACAAAGTCTATGCTTATCATTACTTCTGCTGGAAGTCATTTATACAGAATTGGTTTGTCATTATTTCAATATAGAGATCATTGCAGATACAGATTCTGTAATCAAGTGTTTGTTTGATTTATTATTTATTTGCAATTTTTTAAGTCTTTAATAAAGGGCGGATTTTGACAAAAGATTATAAAAGAATAAAAAGCATATTTTATAGTATTTTACAAAAAAGAATATGCGAAAATTCTTTTGCATATTTACTGATAAAAGAATATTTAAGGCATATTTTGTACTTTTGACTCCTAATTGCTAATTAAATAAGTCTGAAGTCACCCTATTATTACTGTTTTTCAAGAAATGTTAGGCAATCAAACTAAGTATAAGCAAATTGAAATATTTATCAAGATTTACATACTAAAATCTATGAAGGAAAATTCTAAGCTAGTTGTATCGGGTCATTAAAATGGAAAGATGCAAAACATTACTAGAAACTATGCTTCAAAATTATGTAAAGTTATTTGGAAAATATGTTACAAAAGTTTCAATGATGTATACTATCAAAAAATTTTCAGAGGCAGAAGAGAAAATTAATTGGTGGAAAATTTATGTATGCTAATAGCTGTTAATAACAACCAAATTTGATGTAAAAATAATAGATTATTAAATAATATTTGAGCAATTTTTTGAGATTAATTATTCGCATATTTTGAGTTTTTTCAAGAATATAAATCCGCTCTTCAGTCTTTAATATCACTATTACTTATAATTTATTTTTATAATTTACTCTAATTTCTATTTTGACAGATTGCGTATTAGTTTTTATTAATTTGATAGTCTGTATGACGGATGTGATGACGTAAAACAAAATGTATTGCTATTCACATATTCAACAATTACTTGTCAATTAAATTTACTTGCACATACAGGATAAGAATATTATTTTTAAATGAATGGCTTTAAATTATCTTATCTAATATAATTAGTTTCTGGTCAACATCAGAGGTAATTTTGGGTGTATATGATTCATATTGATTTTAAATTGTTTAACGTTCAATTTATAAAATATTAATTTAATATTTGGGTCGATTGCATATGAGAAATTTACTTTAAAATCAATAATAAGCAAAGACGAAAAGATAATTATGAAACCATATGTACCATAATACAAGATAGCACGCTATAAAAACAGGCTTTACTGTAGTTTATTGTGCAAAAATAATAATATTGATATTTGTTTTGGTATATTAAAACATTAACTATTTTATTGTATTTTTAAAATAAATATCATTTCTAAATAATAATTTAATATGAAATAAAATTTATAAGATATAATTTCACAAATAAAAAATAATGAAAGTTTTCTAAATGTTAAAATTTTCTTAATTTAAATTAATATATTATAAACTATTTAAAAAGCAAAAGTTATATGTAATGTCATTGAAATAAACCGCAAAAATATATGCAAAATTAACAGTTAAGAACGAAAAAAATTAGAATACTTTGAATAATATTAAGTCTCTACTTCATATAAGTTTAAAATTATTAATTGAATTGATTTTTGATGAATAGTTATTTTAACACAAAATAATTTATTAAAAAAAATTATAAAAATTAAGAATTAATAATTTGTTATTTTAACCAATTGAAAATATTATTAAATTATTTCCGAAAAATGAATATATTATTTTCAAAAAGTATGGAACATATTAACGAAAAAAAAATATTTTCGCACATTATCTTTTTATATAATTATGTTTATATATTTAAAACCGAATATTTTTTAAAATAATATTGAATCTCAATTTTACTTTATTTTGAAATTACAAATTAATTGATTATTGGTTATATATATTATTTTAAAATAAAATAACTTCTGAAAATTCAAGAAAATCTAATTAGTGTATTAAAAATAATGAATTAGTGAAAATTCAAACATTTTGAAAAAATATATATATGTGAAATTAAAAATTGATGTAAATTTTATAGATACTTTTTTTATATAAACTTTTTTTCTAAACCAAATTAAACTTTATTATATTTGCTACTTAAGTAAATATTCATAAAATTTATTATTTTCAAAAATTATGGAAGATATTGATGTAAAAGAATTATTACCAAAACATCTAATCATTACTTCTGCTGGAAGTCATTTATATAGAATTGGTTTATCATTATTTCAATATGGAGATCAACCCAGATATAGATTCTGTAAACCAGGGTTTGTTTGGTTTATTATTTACTCGCAATTAGTTAAGTCGTTAATATCACTATTACTTAAAACAAAAGATACAAATGTTTATATATTGATTGGCGATTTTTGGTACTTCATAAATCTGAAAACGCAAGTTAATTTGAATATAATATTATCGATACCAATAATGACAATTTCATTAATACCTCATTTGATAAAATATGTTAGAGGATTAAAACCGTGTTATATGAAACCATTTGATATGATGTCAGGCTTAGTATCACCAATAAGTATTGGTATTAATGATAAAAAAGAGGTTTATAAACTACTTATCAAATTAAAACTTATATTTAATTTCTATTATAAATTTTCACGATTTATGTATCCGTGGTTTTTATTGTCTTTCATTCCATTATCTTTGAACGGCTCGTTTATGCAATTATTTACTTTTTCCATTCTGTGGAGTTTACATTTCTCTTTATTCATTTATTTTTATATAAACATAGTTTGCTGTCAACTCGTGTACTTTTATATTCTTTGCTATTATTTAAACATTAAATTAAAGAAATTAAATTTAAATTTAGAACTACAATCGATAAATAACATTAATTTAACAAATAATAAACTATTATTAATCAATAGAAGATTAAATTCAATTTATGTTGAAGTTAACAAATATAATCAATATTATTGGTCCATGTTTTTATTTTGGTTTTATTTTATTTATTTCATATTAATTTGTGAGATAATGTATCCAATAATATTCTATGATATGAAATATTTACCAAGACTTTTAATAATATATGGCGTTTTAATTGGAATATTTCATTTGCTATATTTTCTTAAAATTGCGTCATCAAGTTATTACGAAGCAAACAAATCATATAAATACTTAAATTCTTTGTTTTTACTTCGAACTAATTCTATAAATATCATTACCCTTTTAAAGGTATATAAATTAAAATTTCAAAAACTTACATAAACTTTCAGAAACCAATTTATTTCTTTAATATACATTTATTATTCTTTAATACAATAAGTTCTAATTTTAATAGTTTTAATTAATGTTTAGATACTAAATCTTATTGAAAGAATTGGCCGAAAAAAAGTTGGATTTTATTGTGGAAAATTATTTATTATTAATTCATTCAGAGCTTATCAGGTATTTTAAAATATATGAATTTTTGCAATGTAATTGAATTAAAAATTATAAACTGCTTTCAATTTCTCTTTGACAGATAATAAGTTTGATTATATTATATTTCATTAAATCAATTAAGTATCAGTCAAAATTATAGTTTGTTGCGTATTTGGTATAGTATTGTAAACGTTACCATATTTACTAACTAGTAAATAATTTACACAGATATTTAACCAAATAAATTGGGTTTCTCAAAGAATTTTGTTGGACAAAATATATAACATTTTTTATAGAACCTGTTATATTTTTTAAATGAAAGCTATATAATTATCTAAGGTTTTTAGTTTTATTAAATACAGATACATGAGTAATAATCCATTATTATTTCGAGAATCGGCGTGACTTGTGCGATGACCAGGAATCGGATTTTTAGGTGTCTTAGTGTATAAATTATGGTATGGTATTATGGTGTCTTTAAAAGCAAGTTATGGTGTCGAATCGATTACACTGTCGATTATGGTGTTTATTTTTGCATTTATTTAATGAATAGAAGAAACAATCATTAGATTAAAAGAGTGCTTGTCAATAATGCATACAAGATTAATTTAATTTATTAGAATTAAAACAAATTACCGCATATTTTACTAAAGTTTCATTATTTATATGAGGTTTATTTGTTAAAATACTCTTAAGAATTGAAAATGAACGTTTGACGTTTACAAAAACTTGTAGTGCAAACCTGGTTTTACATTAAAATTCATATTTATTCTTTATTTTATAATTATTTTACTAAAATTTTAAATAATTATGGAGTATATTTATGTATTTTTGAAATTATGGTATTAGTCTTAAATTATGGCAAATTGTGGTATTCCATTATTATCCGATTCCTGGTGATAACGTTAAGACCACATGTATTGCTATTCAAATCCAAAGAATATCTTTATTTTTAAGAAATCAATGCACTTTTAGTTGAGTAAACATACGGCTTAAACCTCAACAATGATTAAAATATGTTTTAATTAAGGCCTTGAAAATCCTTTATTAACGATTTGTTAAAACCATTCAAAAACTTATTGGTAACTATTCTAAAGTTGTTATCTAACTTAAACAATTCTAAAAATGTTATTTTATTTAACAATTCTAACTGTTTAAAAAATATCTAACGATTTTATTTACTTCTAACGAATTCAATTTTTTTCAAAATTTGAAAAATTTGCGTTAGAATACTAAAAATTGTCGCTAAAATCCTATAGGTTTTGAGTTGGCCATGTTTTAAGGGCTTCACTTATAATTTTCGAAGAAGTTTTAGTCGCAAAGATCAAAATATTGCCATTTAAATCGTTGAGTTTCTTTGCATGACCTAAGTTTTAAGTAATTTTTTGAGGTCAAAAAATTGATTTTTTGCAAACGAATTTTCTAACGATTTGATCATTTATTTCTAACGATTAATAAACTATTTTGCACGTTTTTTTTCTAACGATTTTCAAGGCCTTAGTTATAATGAAGAAATAGTTGATTAAACTTAACCTTAATATAATTAAAATCCATAATATCAATTAATTTAGATGTTCATAATTAGTTTGACTAAAACTCACAATAAAGTTTTATGTTATTTGTAAGTTAGGTTTAGAAGAGTTTATATAAACTTTATTGTAATTATTTAAAGAAATTAAGCGTAATAAAAACAAAATAAATATTTTAAAAGAATAAATTATTTTCTAAGATTTTAAACTTATTCTAAAATTCTTGTAACATGTTATGCAAACCATTATCTGATGACAAATTGAAGACTATATTTGAATGGTTCGAATTATTTAGTGGTTAGAGGAGAAAGATCTTGAGAATATTGGCATCAATTCTATTTGTTGATATGTAATCACAAAAAATTGGCGATAGAATACAGAAATAGAGAATATATGAAGGGTGTCCCAGAGGGTAGGATATGGAAAGAGTATACCCCCTCCCATGAAAATCTGAAGTCATAAAATAGCAATCTTTTCATGAAAATGGCACTTTTTTCATAAAAAAAAGTCGCTTAAATCAGATAATTTTGCCTCCACCCTTAATTTTGAAAAAATTCGAAATGAGACCCATTCCATACCTTCAAAGTCTGGGACACAGAAAATATAAGTCACAGTAAGAATCAAACGTTGTTTTTGATTTTGGATTTCTCGATCAACAGTAAACCGAAGATCAACAGAGAAAAATTACTGAACAAAGAAAGTTAATCGAAGAAAAAGATAGACGTGAGTCATTGGGTTCTGGTATTTATAATAAGGAACAGATAGTTAATGAATTTAAATAAATTTTCTCTTCAGATATGGCTAAAAATTATAGCATTATTAGAGACAATCTCTTACCAACACTCGACAAACTGGAAACTGATGGCGCAGAAAGGGTTAAACAATTTTTAGCAATTGTTGGGAAAAAATTTGAATTACTTGACAATATAATTGTTGATATGACAGATGGACTAAATGTTATGAAAAAATTTACAAATGATCAAATCAGTAACGAAGAAGTTGAGAGATTATTAAATGAACAAACTGAGCAAAAATATTGATGGATTTTAAAAAAATCATTGAATTAGATGGAGAATATGCGAGTTTAATAGAAATTAGCGATCAAACACCCAAACAAATATCGAAAATAACACCAATACAACCAAAGAAAAAACATCTAAACAACCATTAACTGAATAAACATTACCAGTTATAATTGAATCCGTATTAACTAATGATTCTGTAGTCGAAAAACTATCGGAGACATTGCTTAGTAAAGCGGATACAGATGTGAATTAACTATTAATTAAACACTTGTAGGATAATAATGTTCAAAAGTATCGGAACAAAAGAAAGGATGTTTCCGCACAAATGAAACAAGATTTTCACAAAATACCTGATTGACAACAAGTGAAAGATTTATTGAAAACATTTAATTTTAAGTTTTTATCGAATTTTTACGCAAAATATTCTATTTTTATATATAAAATCACAAAATAATTCAATTTCTTACAAAAAAAAATCAAAAATATAGTTTAAATTGTTGTCAAAATCTCCAAAATTACCGTTATAAAAACTTAAAAATAAGGTGTAAATGCTATAATTTAAAAGTATTTTTAACACTAAAAACTTTATTTTCTTCGAGATCAGATTATAAGCTTTAACTTGATATGTGTTTTAAAAACAGTCAATTAATTTTATATCAAAATAAATCAAGCAAAAGTGTTCATTTTGATTTTTTGCTAGTCTGTAGTCTGTCTTAAACACGGAAATGTCTCGGTTGTCTCCCAACGAGCTTCCCTCATACAACATATGACACCAGAAGAAAGTGTGGCCATCGATTTATAGTGATGTGCACTGTTCTAGTCGGTAATGTTCGACACTATGGTCTGTTTAAACACGGAAACTTGTCAGTTATCTCCCAATGGGATAAAGTTTATTATTAATATAGTTTTAAATTTTTTTAAATTATTTCAATTTTTTTCTATTTTTTTAATTTTTAAAAATTGTTTCAATTTTAAATACTTCGGACACCGTGTCAAGCAGACAGACATGGTGAAATCTATAAGCTCGCCATACGGCCTATATTATTGTTTTTACACAAGAAACTTGACAAAAATGAGTTTTCTAAGACCCACATTGTAACTTAATTTTTTGTTACTTTTTGTTTTATTTTTATAATGTTGTCGGTATAGATGAACTTAACATTTTATGCATTTTACTTTTTCATATAAGTCCCAAATCCCAACTTATAGGAACTCGAACCTGAACCTGATCGGACCTGGACCCAAATTGACAGAACCAGGACCTGGACCTTTTAAATTTTTAAGGACTTGGACTCGAACCTGAACCTTAAAAGACCTCGAGTC